>ML798259.1:59320-78357 GCA_009831015.1 Picea engelmannii | reverse complement strand
AGAGAAATAATTTTATTAATTATTTTAATTAGATTTATGTTGCATAGTAAATAATAATTTTATTAATAGATTTGAAAGATTTAATTAGGTTTATATTGCTTAACTAAACATCTGAAGTCTTTTGTTGCTTTAGATTATAGCGATTAGACTTTGCAGCTTTCTTACCCTTGTTCTCCTTATGCTTAGTTTCCAACGGTCAATCGTATTCCTTAGTCATATGGTCATCTACTTCGTGGTCATAACTCACCGATCAACTCTTTAAAGCATCATACTAAATTAATTAATTCTTCTCTAGACAAGAAATGGTACCAGGAACATCACTTGGACCTATGCTTCCCCGGGCTTAGCAATCAGGCTTAAGAGTTTATAATTTCCTCCTCATAATCAAGCTTGGCAAGGATGTCACATTTGTGCGATCCAATCCATTCATTGACAAGAAAGTGTCAGGTGCTTCGAAGGTTAGCCAGGGCTTCGAAGTTGAAATCTGCAGCCATGTCCTTCCGTACAATCCATTACAATCCATACAGACTTGTAATTCAGTTAATAGTAGATTGTAATAAGTGTATATATCATATAAATAATTTATAACTTTTTTATTCATCCAATATGCCTTTGCATCTTCTAGAACAATTATTAGAAATAAATTGTGATAAATGTATATAGTTAGTTATTGTCATATAAATAAATTTCTAACTTTTTTATTTTATCCAATGTTGTGAGAAAGGAAAGAAAATCAAGACCACGTCATTGCCATTGGATGAATGTTTCATGTAGAGAAAATAATTTTAGTATTTCTAACTTTTTTATTTTACCCAATGTTGTGAGAAAGGAAAGAAAATCAAGACCACGTCCATTACGATTGGATGAATGTTCCATTTCGAGAAAATAATTTTAGTGGGTTTATAATTTTTAATTATTAAAAAATATTTACATAATTGTTAAAAGTTTAAATTTAAAAAATATCTAAATGTAAATGTCAAACCTTATTCATTATAATTTTAAATTTATTAATAAAACATTTTATATGTCACAGATCCATGTTAACTCTTATTTAAAACAATCTATATATACATTTTAAAGTTGTAAATATGATAAATTATGTTAATAAATTGAAACAAATTTGAAGTTACAAACGCTATGTGCATAATAAATCTAGAAAATTGTAAACATGACACATTTTGTGAAGTTAATAAAAATATAATAATTATATACATAGTAAATCTAAATAATCGGGTCATGATGGATTGGGTTTGCAGAACCCTTATTCCAGGCAAAGGTTGAGGTGTCGTAGTCGGTGAGGGTATAACGCTTTCGACGCAGGTCATTAAGGCAAGATTATGTAGCAAGCGATTGATGGTTGGGAAGAGGAAGAGTTGTTGGATTACGACATGGACCCTTTGAAGGGCGTGGATATTTGGGGTTCGTCAGTTGGCGTGGGGCCTTTCTCTTATTTTTCCACGTCTCCGATTAGGGTCGTCTTCGATCCTAGATCGACAACAGGGGTTGTCTCCTCAACTATTTTGGCGCCAAGACTTCCTTCTTTCTCGGGGTCTATCACGCCTCTCCTCCCAACTGTTGTTGGTTTTGATGCGACATTGGCATGGAACTTAGAAGGTTTAGCTTTGGCAAAAGATTCAATGCAAGCCTACCCTCTCTCTTCATGGGTGGACTCACCGCGGGCTGAGGTCTTCTGGGAGACAAGGCAATTCAGTCATGGTGATCGAGGGTTTCTTAGCTGTGAAGAAGATAGTTCTCCCATGATCTGTGAATGGAACCCTTTTTATGGGTCCGCAACACTGAATACACTTGGTGGCCATAGTAGACTAACGAGGGGTTTCTCAGATCCTTTCTTGTTGGCGAAGTTCACTAATTCTCTCTTGGTTCACGCTCAACTGTCAAGAAAGGCCAAGTCAGGGGTTGTGATGGGGTTTGTGAGGGTCCATCTTCCAGTAGGATCTAAGGATCAACAGTGTGTGAGTACCCAAGCAGAGGGAAAGTGTAAAAGGAATAATAAGTGTGTCTCGCCAAAGAACAGGTCGTTCAGGTTGGTTCTGGGGGAGGATATTACTATGGCTCAGATTTTGGATATGTCTTCAAAGGCACCGGTTGGAAACGTTAAGGGGTATCGCTTTAGTGCAAAAACCCTAAAGGATTGGGCTGCCTATAACTGGACAAAGCAAATAGAATATGTTCTAGAGGTTAACATCATGGCACATGGTTGGTTTGTCTTCAAATTTCAAACACCTGAGGATTCCCTCTGGGCTATTAATAAGCCTTGGAGTGTGGATTCAACCCATGTTTTCTTCAAGCTCTCGATACTTCTCTTTGACACAGGGAAGGAGTGCCTCGATGTTGTACCCATATGGGCTCGTCTCCCTTGTCTCCCGCTCGAATTCTGGTCAAAGGAGATTTTCAAAATTATTGGGAACTCCCTTGGCACCTTCTTGGATGCAGACATGCATTTTTAGCATCAGATGAATGTGTGGTAGCGCACATTTTAGTACAGATTAACTTGCGGGAGCGATTGGCGGAGGATCTTGAACTGGTCTCTCGAGGGAAAGTTTTTAAATAGAGATTGGATTATGAAGGAGTCCCTTTCCACTGTCAACGGTGCCACAAGCAAGGGCATATTATGAGCCAATGCCCTCTCCCAATCAGACCCAAGAGAAATGATGTGGGGTGTGGAGCAGATAGAAGTGGACGGGGGGCACCATATGCAGGAACACCTAAAAGCTCTGCAGGAGATCAACTTCAAGAGGAAGAATGCAGGGTGCGCAAAAGAAAGTCAGGCGGGCCTTCACCATCTGATCGTCTTCTTTCTACTCAGATCATTATGGTGGTACCATCTCTTTCTAAAGATCCACCTCTTCCCCCCTCGGGAATATTTTCAATTGTGGCTCCCAAATGGTTGGGCCTCTCCCTCTAGGGTATGTTTTGTTTGTCTTCGCCCTCTATTAATTTTCTGATAAATTCTCTCTTTGTTTTAGGTAAGGACTGACAAGGGCCCTTTCATTTCACCCCCCCAACCCCCACACACAGTTTCATCTTACCCTCGACCCCATCTATATTAAATGCACTTGAATCCCAGCTTCCCCCTGAGACAACCCTTGAAACCACCACACAAATTATGCACGTAGAAGAATTAGAATCTTCACTTGACTTAGTGGAGGAGGCCATTGTATACAACCTTAGAAATAGGTAGGTGATGGGGTCTATGGGGGTGACCAAACTTGGATTGGGGAAAAACCATGGGGTTGCATCAAGCTTTAAGGGTAGGGGTCGAAAATCCTTTCTTTCAAAGGCTCGGAACAAAGCTTTGGCAGATGTGGTGGTAGGTAAATAACTCTCAATAGTTGGGGCGCTTAGAGCAGCGAAGCCCCGGGAGGGATTTCCCCCATGAAAATTATCTCCTTCAATTGTTGGGGCGTGGCAGGCACGTCAAAAAATTTGCCTTGAAAATATTGATGGACTTGCATCAATCTGATATCCTACTACTGCAAGAAACCATGGGAGACAATGGGGATGTGACTTCACTACTAAAAACTTTCTTTCCCCAGTGGTTTTTCATAGGTGTGGATGTTTGTGGGAGGTCAGGAGGAATGACAATTGGGATAAATGAAATCAAAGTACAAATGACTAATTCCTGGGGGTTTGAATCGGGACTGGGGGTGGAGGTCCTCGTTGTTGATCTCAGCCAGAGCTTTACAATTCTAAACATCTATGGACCTTACCAAGATAGAGTTTTGTATTGGGAATCGTTGACTCGGAGGTCTTTCTTCCTCAAGGACAATGTGATCATTGGGGGAGATCTAAACTTCTCCTTAGGGGCAGCAAAGGTCTGGGGCCCGAGGGCCTATGTTGATTCCCATATGAATTTATTCTGACTTATCCTTTATGAGGGGGGCCTCTCATACCTTGCTCCCTTAAAATTAAATCCTACTTGGAGAAACAAGAGGGTAAGGGAGGATCATATTATGAAGAGGTTGGATAGATTCTTAATATCTGACACACTTTTGAATCAAGATCTGCAATATAGGTAGTGGATAGGGAGTGGGGGTGAATTAGACCACTCTCCTATTTTATTGGACATTGAAGGAGGTCTGAATAAACCCCTTCAAATATAATCTAGCATGGGAAAAGGAGGAAATATTTTAGGTGTTGGTAAAGGAATATTGGGAGCCTTTCGATCTTGTTGGAGGTGCAACTGTGGGGGTCCATTTTGATGCAAATCTCAAGAGGATGAAAATCGCAGCGGCGAGATGGGCAGCTAAAAAAAGAGAAAAGGATGATCGTGCTCTTAAGGAGGTTGTGGAAGCATTGCAACTCATCTATGATTCAAAAGGAGAAGGTTATAGCTCCTCGGGTTCGAAAGAGGTCCCAGAGAACCTAGAAAGAAAAAACATACAATTTCTAGAAGAACAAAAAGACGTTTGGAGACAAAAAAAATTAGAGCCATTTGACTAAAAAGCGGTGATGAAAATACCAAATTTTTCCAAGCCTTTGTATATGGAAGGAAGACCAGGATAACTATACGGAGACTTAAAGACTCCCTAGATAATGAGGTGTCAGCCTTCAAGAATTTGGCTCAATTAGGGAAGAATCATTTCCAGAATATGTTTAAATCTCTTGGGGGTACAAGCGTAGAAGATATAATCTGCCTTGCTCTTTCTCTCCCTCGGTTCGTTAATGATCAAACAAATCGAGAACTTATGGAGGAGGTTTCGGAGGATGAAGTCAAATTAGTGCTCCACAACTTCCATAAAAACAAAATCTCAGGGCAAGATGGTTGGAATATTGAATTTTATCTAAGCTTCTATTATCTAATTCGTAAAGACTTACTGGCTGTGGTGGAAGAATCCCAACGAGAGGGTCATGTGCATGCTCCATTGAATTCAACATTCATTGCTTTAACTCCAAAGACTAACACCCCTCAATGTATGGATGAATTCAGAACTGTATCTCTTTGCAATTGTATCTACAAAATTGTGGCAAAGGTAATTGCAAAATGAATTAAAGGGGTTCTCTCTAAGTCGATCTCACAAGAGCAATTTGGCTTCCTGGAGGGATGCCAAATCCATGAAGTCATTGGAGTATCTTAGGAATGAATTCATTCGATAAAAACTAAGAAGTTAACTCGGGCAGTTCTTAAAATTGATATATCAAAAGCCTATGATGGAGTAAATTGGCTCTACATCAAAGTCATATTAACTCATTTGGGTTTTGAAGTGGATTTTATCAAATGGGTTATGAGTTGTATCACCTCCACATCTTTTGTTGTGTTTATCAATGGGTCTACTTCCCCTTTCTTCAAGTTGAAACAGGACTTCACCAGGGTTGCCCACTCTCACCATTATTATTCCTTATAGTGGCGGAAGGTCTAAGTAGGGCTTTAAAATCAACAAGCATGAATAGGGATTTTTGTGGAATTTCCTTAACCCCAACTCTTAGAATTACACACCTTTTGTTTCTAGATGATGTTTTAATTTTTTGTAATGGTTTTTAAAGGGATGTTGAAAGATTGCATGATATTCTGGACCTATTTGTTCATAACACTGGGATGATGATCAATGAAAGGAAGTCCACTTTATCCTTTCAAAATTTGGATGAAGAAGAGGTTGAAATATACAAGACTTTCTTCCCTTTTGAAGTAAGGAATTTTGAAGATGGTTTGAAGTATTTGGTATTTCATCTAAAGCCCAATAGTTATAAGAAGACAAATTGGGTGTGGATGCTTGCAAAGCTGGAGAAAATATTAAACACATGGAGTTACAAATGGCTCTCTCGCGCAGGAAGATTGGTATTGGTTAAATCAGTATTGGAAGCCATACTAGTTTATTGGATGTCATTAACATGGATCTCGAAAAGGATTCTTGAAAAGATCAGGAAGATCTGCTCAAAAATTTTGTGGGCAAGGACCCAAGAAAAACTTGTCCTTCCTTAGGTGAAATGGGCTACTCTGGTTGTTCCAAATACCTTTGGAGGATGGGGACTAAAGAAAATTTTTCTATTTTCTAAGGCCTTAGCTGCAAAGTCGGTCTAGAGATTGATATCCATAGAAAATTTATGGACTCAAGTGGTGACTCATAAATACATTCGACCATATTCAATACAGGAAAGGTTAAGGAGTCCTTCAAAGAAATATTCTTCGGCTTCAATTATTTGGAAATCCTTAGTGTCATCCTTTGATGTAATTGGATATGGACTAGCATGGAGGATAGGACATGGAAACAAATTTTGGTTGGGAAAATATCCATGGCCGATAAGTGGAGGAGCACATATTCTTTCAGAACCCTTGATCCAAAGTCTCCAAGAAAAGGGGTTGGTTTACCTTGCTCAGGTAGGAGATCTTGTTCGAACCACTATTTGGTCATAGGAATGGAAGACTCACCTTCAAAAGGGCTTGGAGGAAGAATTTGAAGGGATATGGGCAAACTACACCAGGGCTTTAAAGTTGGCACATATCCTCTTATGGGATAGGGAAGATGAGTTGGTATGGGATTTGGATCCTCTCGGAGTATATATTCCAAAAATGGGGTATATTCAGTGGAATGTTGACCTGAAGTTTAGGGAGCCCGACTGGTGGTGGAAAGGGATGTGGAAGCTAAATTTTCCACTCAAGTCCAAGCTTTTTATGTGATGTTTGTTTGTTAGAAAATTTCTTACCTAGGAGGTTCTGAAGAAACGGAAAATATTTTTTCCAAGTTGGTGCCCACTGTGCAAAGATAAGGACAAAACCCAAGCTCACCTTTTCTTGCTATGTTCCTTTTTTAAGAAGGTCTGGCAAGAGGCATCCAGAATGAAGGGGAAATTTTTCTCTTGGAAAGGGTAGAGGATCGAGGATACGTGGAAGAACTGGACCTCCAATACCAATAACAATGATGTAAGAGCTCTTCCACTTCCAGTATGTTGGGTTACTTGGCTTGCTATAAATTCCCTAATTTTTTGAAATAAAGAAATCCCTCCTGAAGTTATCATTGCTCAATGTATTAGTATTCTTGATCACTTTCCACAACACAAAGAGAAGACGACTATAAGGGTAATTCGGGAAGAAAGGGTGGACCAACACAGACCATGGGATTTTTTCGATGGTGCATCCCAAAATAGGAATAAAATATGTAGGGGGTAAGGGTTGTCTTACATATGTCAAACCATGTTTGTTTCAAAATAAAGGGCCATGGATCCAATAATTATGCTCAATTGATGTCTCTCAAATTGCTTCTCGTCTTTTCATAAGAAAAAAATGTCAGCTCTATTCATATTTTTGGTGATTCACAAAAAGTTGTGAATTGAGTTCGAAAAACACAGCATTACCAAAACATCCTTTTGCTTCCTATTTTCAAAGAGATACAAAGAATAGTGACCTCTTTTGATAACTTGCACATTCATCATGTTTACAGGGAGAGGAATATGGTAATAGATCAGCTCTCAAAGGTTGGACTGCAATTGGATTTTAGGTTGGGAATGATCATCTTCATCATCTTCTTCTATTAGCAGTAATAAAAGAATTAGTAGTAACCTGATATGATAGTTGTAAAGGCAACATTTGGAAATGATCCTCAATGTCGTAAATAGGATCCCCATCATAACCAATTACATCCCATTTACGTCTCCCAACATGTATGAACTCGTCAATATTATTAGCCGTGTCATTTCCTTCATCATAACATGAAGGGCTTAAAGCATCCAAGGGCTCCTCTAACACTTTTTTGCTTTCCAAATCACAAAATAAGGCATCATCAAAATCTTGGAAAGGGAAACAGCTTACCATATTCACTTCTTCCTATGCAGGAGTGTCAAAGGCTTGGATGACTTCATCAAATGGAAGAGCATGTATTACTTCCTCGTCCCCATTATCCTCGGTAGAAGCATGAGTAAATTCTTGCTATTCCTCATTGGATTGGAAACATTCATTGGGATTTGTTGTTTCTGAGATTGATTCTAAGGCTCAGAGAATAATGCCAGGCATCAAAGGTTTTAAATGAAGTATTTTGTGAGTGATTTTTTCTACCTTCATTTTTATGAGAAATAATCTTTAAATGAAATTAATGATAAGACAGTACAAAGGTTGTATCTCGTTATCTGAGTCGCAATTATAATGTCAAATGATGTATAAATATTTACAAAATTGTTAAAACAAAGTCAGGTATCAATTACAAATAAGTCTCACCTTGTTTGCAGTAGAAGAATAGTAGAAGATGCACCCTTGAACAGGATATAAGAATGCAGTAATTCACACAAATCACGGGTCTTGTTTTACTCACAGTAATAACATAGGAAAAGTTATTACTGAATGAACCCTGATATATTTTGATCACAGTAGATGTAGTACTAAATTGCAATCAATCACTCTTCAAGAATTACTTTAAGAAATTCAGAGAAATGGAAACACAGTGGGAACACATAACTCAAATTGAACGAAACTTAGAATCTCTGTGTGCACTTGTATTAATACTCAAAAAGAGTTTCTCTTTTACATTTGGAAAGAAGCAGCCTTGAATAGATATGAAATCTATCTATTTATACAAAATTTGTCACAACTGAAAATTGTTGGACTTCCCACAATGTATGAATAAAAATAGAATACATCTGAATAAAATAATAGTATGCAAATATTGTTGAGTTTTGTTGGTGCTTCTCTCTCTTTTTCTGCTTGCAGATGCGCTCACTTTCCTTTGATCTTTAAGCTGGGTACATATGTCTATTAAGGCCACCACAATCATTCGGCTTACTGTCTTGGCCATCTGATCTCGTTGTCATCTGTCCCTTCAGGTGTGTTTAGTGAGGCAAGGAATTGCAATTGAAGACATGGGGGGGATAATTAGATGAATAACTCAGTGTTGGCTCGTTAAGGGATGGATAACAGTTACATGGAAGAGTAATTGTTTACAAAAATAATGATGGGGGAACAAGTGTCCAATAAGGAGGTGGGATGAGTGGATGTAAGAATGCGGGTGGTAGGGATAGACAAGATAAGTGATTGTTGGAGGGTGAAAGGTAGAGTGGGTGAAGAAAGTGGACATTATGCGTGATTTTTCATTTTCTTCTAGCTACACTCGTTTTTCCCTGTTCAATGCATTGGGTGCACATGTCCATTAATGTTACCACAAATCTTGAAGGTTCAATCCTTTCATTTAGTTTAAAAGTAAACATCTTATTCTGTATTTGTGGCAACTTCTCCTGGATCTTGTTCACCTCTTGGACTGTGACCTGAAATTGTGAACTTGGATTGACCAACCATTCATTGATTTTAAGCAAATCAATCTGGCTCATCTCCTGGATGGTTTCCTGAGTGTTTTCCTTGTTCTTTCTAGAGCTTTGTTGGTTCATTTCTAGCTCAATCTGCCCCAAGGCCTCTGAGATACTATTCCCTTCGAACTCAATCAACTTTTTATTTATTGAAGACAATGCCTCTAGACAATCCTCTTTTACATCTCTGGCAAATTTCTTGCCTTCTTCCATATTTGTTTCTCGGTCTTTTAGGGTCATTTTGCCTCTTACTTATTCAGAATGAGAGAGAAGGGGAAGACTAGGGGTATTAGCTCTTTGCTTCCATATGAGAACTTCTTGAAACTTAGATCGGGCTGAGAAGGCCTCTTTTTCCTTGACATAAATATATTTTAGGGAAAGGTCTACTACGTGATAGAATTTATGGATAACATCTACTTTTAGATAGAGTTCTTGTTAGGCAACTTCCAACCTCTCATTGACTTCTGATGCTTGTGTTTTGAAGACCAAAATGTCTATCATTGTGTTCTCTGTTAGGGTTAATCTAGCCCGCAACTACTCAATCAAATTGTCATGTTGATTGATCAATCCTTTGCTTCTTTGTGAACTCTGGTAGAGCAACTCAAGGTTATCATGTAACTGCTTAATTTGATGCTGATGACTAGCCCTGATTTTATTAAACTCCTGGTTCATCATGCTTCTGACAGTATTCTCTGTATTATATATCTCATTTTTCAATTGTTCTACCAAGAGGCATTTATGTCGCAGTTGTTCGGTTAAATTTTCCACTGGCCATTGATTGGCAGTGGAAAAATCCCCTAACGAACATGCAACTTCTTTGGCAAAATCTGGACCATCATGGTCTTTCCCGTCATACACCAATCTTTGCCTTTTAGTGATAACCCCATCCTTTTGGTGAGATTCTCTCTTCACGATAGCTTTTAGTTTCTTGCTAAAAGAGAAATCTGAGGGAGGCATCTCTTCAGGAAAGATAGGAGTAAGATCACCTACGAAAGTAAGTTTGGAACTAGGATTTTTGAAGCTGGTTTGTAGAGGGGTTAATGATGTGATAGGAGAACTAATTTCGGTGGAAGGTTCTTGCCCTATTGCATTCAAGGTCCCAGCAGGAGTAGATGGTGTTGAATGAGGGACAACTTGTCCTGGATTCATGAAGACTTTGAACCGATCTAACACTTGTGGATCATTCAGTCCTAACAATGTCGCTCTTATTTCATGAAATAACACTTCTGGGCCTTTTGGGACTTCCTCAGCTTTGTGCTTAGCGGAGCAACTTGGATCAGATCCTATAGGCCTAGCTTCCTGTGAAGGAGGCATGGGTATTGACTCTCCTTGCAATATATTTGGTAAATTGTTTTTTCTGTGTTTCTGAAATCTGAGGAAACCAGCTTGTTGTTCAGGGGGCAGAGTCTGGAATCTGCTTTGGACTTCCTCATAATATCTAACTCCCTTGAACATTTCGTAATAAGGAGAATTCTCATGGATGTATCACTTCATGTTAAACTGATCCAGATGATTTTCCACCATCTTATGTGGATCATGCTTCTTGAATTCGATGTCAACTAATTTGACATCCTCCAGGGTTGCGGCCTCGACTTTAGAGTGACCGAAATCTAATAATGTGAACATGCCAACTTGAATGGGGAAAGTTGGCCAAACCTTTTTCTGAGTTGCTTTCAACTCCTTGTTGATACCTTTTGCTACTGTCTAGTATGCCACTTCTTTTCACACCAGCCTGTCAGGTAAAAAATGTGGGAGGGCATGAGGCAAAATGGAACAACCAAATACTCTAATATAGGAGAAATTCTCCTCAATGAACCAGACTGCAAGCTTGCCTAAGTTCCCCATAATCCTTTTTGAAATACGGGGTGGCGGGTGACCATAAATAGCTATATGAGCATGCACTACAACGTTGTGACAGATTTCGTAAAAGAAATCTTTGGCATTCTCCTCCCATAATTTGGAGTGATAGAAATGAATTGGTTCAAAAATGGTCGGGGTCCAACTCTAGTTCATCAGAGGAAAAGGGCTCATGAAATAAATGGCATCCACAACATATGCTAACATGTAAAAAGGGGTAGGCTTCCCTTTTGATTTCGTTGATTTATACTCAACGATTTCCTTGGCCAAATTATCAGATAGAATTTTGGCCCAGTTGAAGGTGTAACCCTCGGCTACTTCATTCATGATGGATACCCACTCAACTAAGAAATGTGTAGGATTCTTCTTTCCAAACAAGCGACAAAGCATCATGGCTACATACAACATATGAGTGTCTAAAGACATTGTGGCGTACATACCATGAGCGTCGGCTCTGAATTTTTTCAGATGTCCCCGCCAGGTCTTGACTATATCATGACCATTTCTAGCGTATTGGGTGCATTCCTTTCTCTCAAACTCTAGAAGAAATGTGGCATTGTAAGTGTATTTAGGAGTAGGAGAAAGCTTGTACATTACTTGTAGGTTCTCTGGTCGGAAAGAGCCGACAATGACCTATTAGTGGTTGATGATGCTCCTGGTTTGGATTTCGACATGTTCCAAGGCCCAATTTATCATATCGTTGTAGTGTATGATTCTTGGTCATGCAGCGATCTTATGCAGTTTCGAATGTGCTACATCTCTAAGCTTAGCTTTAAAGGAGTACTCGTCTTCTTCGACAGATTTGTTTGGATAGTTAATGATCTCATACTCTAAGACATCAAAAACCTGCGTCCAAGTTTTAATGGCATCCACAACTCGCGGAGTTCTTTCTAATAGAACATATGCATTTGGATTTGAATCATCACCCGATGCATCAAGATTCTTTGCAGCTTTTCATGGCGCCATAATCCTCAAGGGAAAGCTTACCTGTGACAAGAGAAGTTTGTAATCTTTATATTGGATAAAAATTGTTAATTACAAATGGTAAAAATGACTTTGAAATTCGAAGTGTTGTATTCAAAAAGTCTATTGATCTTCATATAGCTTTACTGACGAAGAATTTATTAAACTTAATGGAATTCATTACTTGGTGATTCACAATCCATATTTGAAATCATTATCCTTAATCAATCATAAATTTCATTAATACTTCGACGATTCACATTCGAGAGTTTTGGATGTGACAGGGTGGAAATCTCTCGAAGTCTAAATTTGCGGAGGAGTTAATCTTTGAGTAATCACTTTTAAGTCTTAATTAATCATGTTTAAAATGTTGTATTAACTTTAAGTATTTCGGAAGTTCGGACTTAGAAAGTTTTGAAAATAGCACAAGGGAAATTTTTCGAAATCTGAAACTGCGAAGTAATTAATTAACTCTTAATCATGACTCATTAAAGTCATTAACTGTTTTATTAATTCCTTGAAAACCCTTTTTACTTTTTGTAATCACTTTACTTCGATGCTTTGATAATACAGGGATAATGAAATCGAAAAATCTCGAAGTGTAATCTCTCGAAGTGATGTGGTAGGGATGTCGTCATTCTGATGACATGTCAAGAAAAGAGAGGTGCTCCGTGTCACTTGAAAACGTTTGAATCATCCGACATAAATGTCAAAAATGAGTGCCACATGTCAACTCAAGGAAATATTTTTAAAAGACACGTGTCCTATGATTCATGTCCTTAAGTTATTTAGGAAAAGTCACGAGTGTCTATCTTCGGGTTTCGGAGTTTCGGGGTTTTCATTGTTTGGGTTTGCTAGAATACACGAAGCGCAAAGCGACCGTTAAAGGATTTCTTTTAAAACTCAAGCGGCTTCAAAACTTCGGAGGTTATTAGGACCGTTCAATCAAATTAGATTTACTTATTGACGATAGTGTCGTAAGCGCCTTATTGATAAATAACAACCCACAGATTTATTTTGATTTTAAAAGGTTGCTTTCTATGTTTTTTGCTTTTTTGGATAAAATTTTATTTCTAAGAGGTAAAATATACAAATCTCAAAAGCTCAAAATTATGTGTGTTCTAACATAGGCTCCATCTGGGGATTGTGGCTCCTTGTGCGGCGCAAAAGAACAGTAGACCAAGTGCCTTTATTGGGTAAAATGGAGTCATTATTTCTTTTTGAAAAACATGTTCCAATTTTATTTAAGAATTAATCATACATAGAGAAATGAATTTAACCAAATCTCAAAAAACCTTCAAAACATACTTAATGACTAATCTCAAGTTAGGTTAATTAAAATTTAATTTTCCTAAAACTGATTTTAGAGTTGTTTAAGATAATCAAAATAACTTTAACTAAAATATCAGTCTTCGACCGACTTTGTTTGCTTCAAGGTTAAGCATATGTAACAAATTATTTAGGGAATCCCTAGTTGGTTCAGGACATAAATATCACCGGAAAGAGAACTAGATGACAGAGTATGCTATATGGAGATGTATGACATCCTTACAGATATCATAGATATTGCTTCACTTCCAGCGAGCTTGTTCAATACCCCGGTGAAGTTATCTACTTCTCCCATTGAATTTCCTTTCACCACTTCAATTAAAACTTTTGTATTTTGTTGAGATGAGGACAATCAATATATGAATTTCCTTTCATCATCTCTTTTGGACAAGATGGGGGCAATCAATCTATGAATTTCCTTTCACCATCTGTCTTGTATTTTAATATTTGAAGTGGGGGCAATCAATCTGTATGTAACATACAAGGGTGATATCTGTTTAAAATTTTGAAAAGAAGTTCTGGCAACAATTTTAGGAATACTCTAAAACCAACTTTCTTCCAATTTTCAATACACCTTCACCTATAGGAAAATTCTTATGGGAATCTTGATCTTTCAGGGATCAACCTTAAGCGAATTAGTCAGTTTAAAGTCCGATAGAAGAGCTAAAATTATTAGGATTATCCTAGACATACTTTTTCAATTAAAATCAAAGGGACATAAAGATTTTCACCTAACCTTGTTTTGAAAATATGTTTTTAAGTTTTCGGAGTCAAGGTAAGTTTCTTTCTTTCTATGAAGACTAAGGAAGAATAAAGAAAATCTGAAGTGAATAAGAACTTGGGGATAGGAAAAATAACCAAATCGAGGATTCAGAGGATCTGACACAACATATCCTAATCCTACACAAGTTTGTGTGTTTGGTTCAGACTTCCTTCAAGCTTATTTATTTTTATTTTATTTTTATTTCAGATATGTCTATAGAACTTATCGGTATGACACTTTAAGTTGCAATTTTATACCTCTTTGATTTTTAGGTCGGGTGATAGCATTATCATGAGAAAAAAATTATTCGCATTTATTTAAAATTTTATTTGAACTATAAGAAGAGAACAAACTCATACCTTATTTTCCTTTTGACTTTTCAACAAGGCAGATTATTAATTTATCGCCTATTTTTGGAGAAATCAAATGGTTGAAAAATGAGTGTCGAACTTTTATTTTAGCCTCATCTCTTGTTCAACAAGATCTATTCTGCAAGAGGAATAAAATACAAAATGTCGGAAAATCATGCAGAATAGAGATGATATGTGATACAGAGATTTTTTCTTTTTTTTTTGTGAGTTTCAATGATATCAAACGATCATAAATTTATTGAAAATATTTACAACAGACGATCAACTGACTCGGGTAATTTACAAAAAGAAAAGAATAATTGAAAATCAAAATGCCAATGTTAATCCAATATGATATATACAATGGAAGTCTGAATTGTAGCTATTGCATGAAATGTTTTAAATAACGCCCATTGATAGGAGCGTCAAGAATTTCTCCATCAAGATTTTCCAGTGAGAATGATTTTTTCCCTCAGCAACTGCAATTTTGAATGGTCCAAACCAAAGATGGTCGAATTTGCCATGTTTCCCTGCATCTTCCTTTCTAGCTTCCCATTTTATAACTAAATCGCCAAGAAGGAAATCCCTGTCTTTGGATTTTTTTATCAAAAAGGGATTTCATACTATCCTTGTAATTTTGAAGTTTATCATCCACTTCTACTATGTTTTGTTGAACTTCGATGATTTGATTCATTCTTCTCGTAACGTCATTTGGCTCTTCGTTTGCATCCTACCAGAGTTTCATCACAGGAAGAGCAAGATTAATAGGAAGGATAATGTCAGTACCATAAACTAATTGGAAAGGAAACATACCTATATATTTCTTGGTGCCAATTCGGTGTTCCCATAAGGCGTAGTTTAAGTGAATATGCCAAGATTTTTTATTTTCAGTCAAAACTTTCTTGATTATAGTCATCAGACTCTTGTTAGATGATTCAACCAACCCATTCCCCTGAGGATAATAAGTTGTAGAATGACCTAAAATAATATTTTATTTCTGACAAAAATTGATCATTGCCATAGATTTAAAAGCCTAAGCGTTATCAGTGACTATCTTCCTAGGACAACCAAATATTACTAGGATGTTTTCTTCCAAAAAGTTTATTACTACCGAATCTATAGCATTCTGAGTTGAAATGGCTTCAACCCACTTCGAAAAGTAATCGATAGCGGTTAGAATCCATCTATGTTGAGCACTTGATTGCAGATGAATTTCACCAATGAAATCTAGGCCCCATTGTTGGAAAGGAGTTTCAGCTTTTACTGGAATTAAAGGTAAGGCAGGGGTATTTTTCTTACCAGCGAATAGTTGGCATGAATTGCAAGCTCTGATCCTTGCATTTACATCAGTGGATAACTTTGGCCAATAATATCATGCCCTTAAAATATTGTAAGTTGTTGCTCTCCAGGAATGATGTCCTCTGTATATTCCTTCATGAAATTCATCAATGACACCTTTTGTTTCATATTCTGTCATGCAACATAACAAGAAACCCAGAGGGTCTTTCCAGTATAGCTTGCCATCAACAATGCAATACTTAATTGCATGTATCTTTAAAGGTCTTGCTTTATAAGGAGTCATGTCATTTGGGCATTGAAGAGTAAGGAGTTATGTAAGAATATCACAGTACCAGATAGACCAAGAAAACTTATTTTCAATCTGAATTATAGGTGCTTGATTGTCAATTTCCTCTATATCTAGAAGAAAATCATGTGATTCAAAATTATTTATTCCTAGCACTCTGAAATTTGATTCAGCCAACAGCCTTGTTAGACCTTGGCCTTTCACTAGATTGGTTGGTTTCACCTCTAGATCAAACTCTTGAATTTTAGCCAACCATCTACCTCTTATTCCATCACTGTCTAGTTGAACCAAGATATCTTCAATTTCATTTGTTGGTTCATAAGCAATTATTTTGGAGTGCAATACATATGTTCTAAACGCCTTGAGAGCCTTCACCATTGCATAAGCTTGTTTTTCACGAATATCATATCTTAGCTCTGCATCTCTGAGGCTTTTGTTGAAAAATGTTATTGGTTGTTTGAATCCTTCTTCGTTCTTTTGAAGGAGCATTGTTGCAACAGTATGTTCAGAAGCGAAAGAGAAGATTAAGAATTCTTTTGTATAGTCTGGACTTACCAATACTGGTGCTTCTCCTATATCTTTCTTAACACACTCGAAAGATGCTTTGGCTTTTGCAGTCCATTTTACTTTGTTGTCCTTTTTTAGCATATATGTAATCAACTTGATTATTTCAGCGAAGTTAGGAATAAATCTCCTCAAAAAATTGATCTTACCTAAAAAAAGATTGAATTTATTTTATATTTCTAGGAATATTAATCGGGTCAATAGCCTCAACTCGTTTAGGATCAACCTTGATTCCATCTTTTGAAACTATATGACCTAAAATTTTACCTTCTTGCATGGCAAAGGGTGATTTTTTAGGGTTAACAGACAAACCAACTTTTATGCATTTTTCAAGAGTCTATCTGAGGTGCATCAAATGTTTTGCATCAGAATTGGAAAAAAAATGCCAAATAGTCTAGATAAATAACAACAAACTAGTCTCTCTCACTGACGAATGCGATATCCATTATCTCTGGAAAGTTGCTCCTGCATTCATTAAACCAAAAGGAATTTTATCATACATAAAGGTTCCCCATGGAGTAGTAAACACAGTCTTTTCTCTATCATCTTCATTAACAATAATCTGATTATATACTAAGAAACCATCGATCATAGAAATTTTGTTAGCCCCTACTACCTTCTCCAAAACATGGTCCATCTATGGGAGCGGGTAGTTATCTTTGAGAGCAGACCAATTTAAGTTCCTAAAATCAACACAGAGTCTTATTTCATTGTTCTTCTTTCTAACAGGGACCAAATTGGCCACCAATTCATAGTATCTGAGGGGAACGATGATTTTACATCAAGGAGTTTTTTAACCTCCTTTTCTATTACTCGCAAAAGAATTGGGTTTATCTATCTGAGCTTCTGCCTAAAAGGTTTAATATGATGTTTTAAGGGAATCTTGTGTTCAATAACATAAGTATCATAAGTTTTTAGATCATCATAAGACCATGCAAAAACATATTTATATTGTCTAAGTAACTCAGTGTATTTACTCTTTACTTGTGCCAGAAGATATTTGATATTTTGACCTTTTTGGTATTTTCAGTAGTCCCTACGTTACAATCTTCAACTTCTTCGGGTTGAGGTCACAAAGTAGACTTCAAAGGTATATCATCCTGGTCAAACAACCTTTCTAAGGGGATCGGGCCTCTGTGAATTTGATTGTTTTCAAGTAAGAGCATGCGGTGATTTGCAATCTTATCTTGGAAATTCTCTGGGTTTTCTCTTTCCTGCATAATCCATGCAGGATCGTTATGATTTTCTTGATCTATGTGGGTCTCAGAAAACTCATCAACCATTTCAAGGAATTGTTTGATTTGTTCATCATCTTCAAACACTTTTCAGTGTTGAACATTGTTTGGAATCAAAGGTCTATGTCTCATCTCAATATGGTATTTTAGCTTCAAAATAGTAGGTGGTATGAAAGTCGCAACAGCTTTGGCCAAAGAATCAGCTTGCTGGTTTTGCATTCTGGGAATAGAGTGAATATTAAAGGATGAGAAGAAATTCTCTATACGATCCCAGGCACAATTTCTATACGATCTCAATCTTGGATGCTTAGATTGATATTGTTGTTTTACTTTCTTTACAATGAGCTCTGCATCACCATAAACTATCAGATGTTCGATTTTTAATTTTCTTGAGGCTTCTAATCCTAAAACTAAAGGCTCATATTCACAGACATTATTGGTATAATTGACCTCCCATTGTAATATATAAGAGAAAGGAATAACATACTCATCGCCTAATGCCACGAATAAAACTCCAGCTCCTGCTCCTTCGCAGGATGAAGCACCATCGAAGAACATTTTCCACATCCCTTCTCTAACAGTTATATTTTGCTTTGAAATTTCTATTTTTTAATTTTCTTCTTCTATACATTCTTCAAAATCGTCATCTATGGATAATATACAATTGCCTAAATCTTGGTCAGCAACGGAGACTGGGTAGTTATTGGGGTTTTGAGGGTCACTTACAATATACGCCAGTCTAGTTTCCTTGTACAGTCGAGTAAATTGTCCACCAAAAATTGGAATTGTAGCATAGGTCATGTCTAGCTAGACCGATCCTCCTAGCTCGACACCCTAAGATCTAGATAGAAGCATACCATACTTGGCAGGAATGTCAGAAACAACCACATCCATAAGGATACTTTTCATAGGAACCTAATCAAGGTTTACCACTAAATCTTTAATCATACCCAGACACTTAACCTTTCTAGAGTCAAACAAGTACAAATCTTGATAAGGTATGGTAATTTCAAGGCCCAATTTTTCCATGATAATCTTAGGCATTAAATTATGCGAGGATCTTGAGTCTAACATGAAATTGTGAAGTAAATGATCGTGCACAGTCAATGTAATATAGAACGGAGCAACAAAATCCTTATTGTTTT
>ML798259.1:0-46186 GCA_009831015.1 Picea engelmannii | reverse complement strand
ATTTTTCTTTCTGCTGAAATTTCCATAAGAATAGGAGAGTTGTAGTTGTTGGTAAAAGGGATGGTGAGAGCGGCCCATTGGAGGAAAAGGAGATTCTAACTAATGCCAACATTCTATGGAAAACTAAAATGGAAAGTTGTGTACAAATGAGGCAAGCACGCCCCATGCTCGTGTCATGAAACCAGAATAATATGATTGTAACTGAAAATTGTTGATGAAGTGGAAGGAACCAGATCCGAATCGAGAACTGGAAAATTGTGTAATATGTTGATAATTCAGAGACATTGATGGCCCACCAAATTCATAGGTCTTCGACGAGTACTGAAAATTGCAATGGTCACATAGTAAGACCCACCATAATATTAAACTTAGTTGGAGTCGAATGTGATGGAGATCAACGACATCAGAAAGAAATGATGACTCTTTATGTGTCGTCTGAGACTACTCATTGATAGTGGAATGAGAGACAAGATACTGCCACCTTCCTGGAAACTTGTGTTGACGTCGACAGGGAAGGGGGTGCGACTGTGAGAAGCAAAGGACTTCTTGACATTGGTTTGATCAAAATGGTATGAGGAACTGTATGGACGAAGCTCAAACTATATGAGATGTAAGAAATTCCCTTGGTTGTGGAAAACTGGAATGATGGCAGCAAAATTAAAACATGATCTGGTGTAAGGGAAACGACCAAATATTGGGTTAATTGTGTTGAATGAGTGAGACTGCAAAGGAGTGGATGATAGGTCAAAATACAGATTTTTGAGACAAGGGTGTCAATGATAGTTGAAATTTTGGCCATGATAAGGGTAGCTTTGTAGAGATGGTGATGAAAATGAAATGCCCCAACCAAGGGTGACATCGGTTGTTGTGTGCCAAGGAAAAAGATTCCACTAGTTGTGATGGAAAAAATCTATTCTACGTGCTGAAATTTGAAATGTGCTTTATACAATTAAAAAATAAATAAAGAATAATTGGGTTGAAAGTACACATACAGAAACAATTTCCCCAATGAAATATGGCTTGGCCTCATGGGGCGCAAGTAGGGAATGTAATTGATGAAGGATATGGCTCGATTTCTGTACTAGATAGATGGATGGAGGATGAAATTGTAGATGGGCAATTGATGTCGGATGATATGGAGGGTTCATGGTAATGTGGAGGTGCATTTAATGTAACCAAGAACGTGATGTGGGAGTCCATAATGAGGTGGTTATCATGATGATGAGGAAGAAGCATGGGGTTCTTACTCTAGGGTGTAACACTACCAGGACTCCCAAGCCTAATGGATAAAACATCATGAATGTCAATATGTCAAGGGTAAAATATATGTGGGACAAATCATGGAGGCGAGAATGCTACCTGTCGATAGTACCTGAATGCAATGGAGGTGATGGTATTGCAGAGTTGGGTGTGGGGATCCTAAGGATAAATTTCAAGGGGTATTACTGGGATATGCAGTTGTTTCCAAAGGGCGTGAGTGCATGTCAATTTTGATCACATACTTGAAGAGGTCGTGGGGTGGCTCATACTGAAGGTGTTAATGAGGTCGATGATAAGTGCATGCATGTGCAAAACCAAATACCCAACGTGAAAAATATCTGAAAATAAAGAACATACGACAATTATTTGATAATCATGCTAATGAGTGTGCATACCTATTATTTTAACATTGGCAGGAACAATGGTCCCTTGATGAAAATTTTGGGTGACCCCTAAAGGAGGCCAAGGAACAATGAGTTCCTAGAAGAGATAATCTTTGAAGGAGGGTAGGTAACGATGAGTGTCTGGAAAAAGGAACTCCCTGAGGGAGGCCACGGAACCATGGGTTCTTGAAAAGGCACTTTTGGAAGGAGGCCAGAGAACCATGGGTTCCCGAACAAGGCACTCCCTAAGGGAGGTCACACAACAATGGGTTCCTGAAAAAGGAACTCCCTGAAGGAGGCCAAGGAACCATGGGTTCCCGAACAGGGCACTCCCTAAGGGAGGCCATGAAACAATGGGTTCTTGAAAAAGGCACTCCTTGAAGGAGGTTGTGGAACTCTGGGTTTTGGAACAAGGCACTCCCTAAGGGAGGCCACAGAACAATGGATTCCTAAAAAAGGCACTCCCTTAAGGAGGTCGGGGAACTATGGGTTCCAGAACAAGGCATTCCCTAAGGGAGGCCATGAAATAATGGATTCTTAAAAATGACACTCCCTGAAGGAGGTTGAGGAACTATGGGTTCCCGAACAAGGCACTCCTTAAAGGAGGCCAAGGAACAATGGGTTCTTGAAAATGATACTCCCTAAAGGAGGTCGGGGAACTATGGGTTCCCAAACAAGGCACTCCTTAAAGGAGGCCAAGAAACAATGGGTTCCTAAAAAAGGAACTCCTTGGACGAGGCTAGGGAACCATGGGTTCCCAAACAAGGCACTCGCTAAAGGAGACCATGTTTTCCTATAGGGGGGGGCTGAAAATGACCAAGGCTAAGGGGGCCTTGCCACAAGAAGTAAGGAAACTATCTTGGTGGATCATTCTAATTAGGCCATGTGGCTTGTAATCACATGATGCCTGAGGGCATTGAACACAAAGTTGTTCTATAATGGTTCCCATGAAGGGTATAATGTGAGCTAGTGTTGTGTCGAGAGTTAGGTCTTGTGGGACTAGGGTGGGAAGTGGTATTGCCCCCTGTATTATCATATGAGGACTAGGGGAAGAGTTGTTGCAAAATACCCAAGATTATGGACCAAAGGTAAAATAATAGGCAGTTTAAAGTTGAACATCCACCAAAGAGGATCTGAAATAATGTATCTGATCCGTTATTTTGTGTAATATCGCTAGGGGGGTTTGGGACTTTAAATTGTATGGAAACATCTCTTATATGGGCATGATTGGTCACCATGGAACTGGAGTCCACGACCTCCCTGTCAGTGATAAGAGATGATCTTATTTGAGAGGGAGTGATGACCTTATCAAGGGAGATAATAGTATAGGGTTCATTGCCTGAATTGTTAGGACCCTACCAGAAGTGGATACGAGAATCTAAATGGAGGTTATCACTAGAATTGATGAAAGAAGTAATGGCCTCAAATAATTCTTCATCTTCTGGGAAGAATGTAGTTGAGCATTCATGGTTTCTTTTGGGTTTTGGGGAAGAAACATGCATGGATTCCCCAAAGGATGAATGAATCCACCCATCCTCCAAGCCCAAGTGGTGAGAAGGTGGTTCTAGAGGCATGGGATTATTTTCGGGGGGAGTGGATGTTGCACAACCAGTGGCAGTGGACACATAGTGTGTGGACTCAATGTGAGCAACATGATGTGAAATTCTATTATGCGAATCATGAGGGGGGGAATCAGTGTAGTAGATTTGATCGATGGTGATGATGCATCCCTCATGTGGGAATATCATGACTCGAAAAAGTGAAGACACCACAAGACGCACGACATAGATGATATCACGACCCAGGAGAATATTGTAATCCACTAGACCATCCATGACAACAACATTGCTCAAAACCGTCTTACCGCCTAACTCAATGGGGAGATTAGGTAAGATCCCTAAGGGAGAACAAAGTCTACCATCAAAGGCTCTTAACTCAGTCATTGATGGGATAAGAGTAGGGGAGCCTAGTTGTTTCCAAGTTGATGAGGACATAATACATGAGGATTCCCCATCATCTATTGTACACTGATAAACTATAAAGTTTTTAACGATGACCCGTATTTGAAATGGGGTAGAAGATGGCAAGCGTGCTTGGATAAGTTGATCCCAATCAAGGGTGATGGCCCGTGATGGGTGTGGGTATACACTTCTATTTTCATTAGAAGGATAAGGTCTAGTATACATTGTGGTACTAAAGGTGGAAGGGGTGCCCCCAAGCCTATATGACTGAGGCTCATTCGTGAGGTAGATTGGGTGTGAGGAGAGGTTACCCATGTGAGGGGTAACAATGATGTCATGGTTAATGGAACTTCACCTGATGGAGTAATGGGTGCATGTTGGGTGTTAATATGTCCCTAATGGGAATCAGGTTTTTGAGAACTGATGGTGTTTGAGGTTGCATATAGTTTTGGGGTATTTTTGGGGGTCCTTGTGGTGCAGGGGGTCGTTGGGTATTCATTGACTCTTTCATCCGTTTGTACTCAACAATTTGGGGGCAATGGTTGATGTAGTGGCCATATTCGCCACACAATGCATAAGGGAAATTGGTTTGAAGTTTATTGTTCCTTCCTTAGCATGGTTGTCCATTGTTATTGCCCCATTGGGGGTTTTGGTTAGCCTCGTTGTTGGGGGTTGCCCCCTTATCCTTGGTTTCTATTCTTTCCCTTTTCGGTTGTTGTTGGGTTGATGAGCAGTATTGGTTGTGTTCAATTCTTTGAACATTTGAACTTGTTGAAGAGGGGAAGGTTGAATAAAATTTACTCCTACATGTTGTTGTCCATGTGGTGGAGCAACGAGTTGGGGAGGGCCAGAGAAGGGGTAGTATGGATTATTTTTGGGAGGTCCATATTGATTATATGAACTGGAGAGGCCCCCACTAGTTTTGTTATGATATGATGTGGTCGACAACGGGCCTGGATGTGGTACATGCATAGGGTTGGGGGGTGTCGGTACGTGTGGTCCCATTATGGGGGGGAGGTGCCATGAATATTGTTTGAGGGGGTGGAGGAGGATAATATGGGTTTCCTCCATATGGTGGTGGGTATTGAGTGGTCCCAAATGTGGGTACTGATTGAGCGTGTGTGTGTGTATGGGCCATGGACCCAATCAACCCATCGACAACATGCGATGTTCTAGGTTTGTCTTGACCAAATGGTAAAGGGAAAGGAGCATTGGGAAACACAGTATATAGATACCTCGACTGAGAGTAAATCAAGTCAAACTCTTGGGCTTTAGTGATGGCCTCGTCTTCAGTTTGAGAGAAAGTAGTGGTGACATCTTTGGCGAGGAGAGGGACTAGCGATTTGAGGAACCAATCTAGTCATTGTTGATGGGCGGTATCTGCTTTGCAAATACTTCTTCTTCTTCACCATTCATGGATGTGATTGGTGATATGGATGGTCGAGGCTTGTTTGAATTCGGATAGAATTTCCAAGCCGGTGTTATGGCGCACTGGGAGTTAGAAGAAGGGTAAAAAGGCCTTTGCTAATGACTCAAAGGTTGAGTGGGACCCGACTTTCTCATCCACATACCATTTAGCAGAGGGACTAGTGAGCATTATTTGGAACAGTCGTAGGTGAACAAAATCTTCCATAATGCTATTGGAAGAACACCACAAGTGAAAAGGCATGATGTGATTAGCAGGGTCTTCTCTGAGTTTGCCTTCGAATTTGGGAATATCGGAAGGTAACTTGGTGGGCATATTCGACCAAGTGGGGTCGTGTAATATGGGATCATTTTTCAATTTGGTCAAGTCTTGGATGTTAAGAGATGTCGAGTATGGCATGAATGGGGGTGTACTAGCCATGGTATGATGTAGTTGAGAAGATGTTCCTTGTGAGGATGGTTGGGAGTTTGTACCTTGTGAAGAAGGTTGGGCTCCTCCTCCTTGTGGTGGAGGACTAGTGGGTGAGTTGTTATGGTTACTGGTGCCCAACAAGGTGGATCCGAGCAAGGTTGATCTTAGAACAATGGCACTTACTGGTGTGTGTGATGTGTCACCCAAATGGGGGATACCTCCAAAGATTGGGGGGAGGTTTCTCAAGTGCCTAGAACGGTAGGGATGTTGTGGTTCTCGTATGCTTCTGGGATACGTGTGGATGTGTGTTGATGGTGATGAGGAGAACTGATAGAATAAGTGATTTACAAATTATTGAAATAATGTATTCATAAATTGCATGTAATCAAATGGTGACAATCGTACACATAACAACAATGTAACTAGTAGTTTGGTTGTTTTTTTCTGACTCCACATGGGGGAATATAAAAAAGAATGCATGTGTCCTATCCAATGTAACATTCTTCCTCTCAAATAGCACTGGGACTCCAAAAAAGAACTCGACAATGGGGTTGGAACCCACTTGACGAGATACTAGTGAAGGGATGAACAATCAGTTATAATGAGGGGTGAAGGGGGCATATCCCGGAAGTACTGGTGATATTTCCCAACAACCATTCAAAATATGTTTGAGGTGTGATTGTAGCCCACAACCACCACCTTGGGTAGATAATACCTAGAATTTTTCCACTAAGTCACCTCGATCAAGCGTAGCATTTAGATTTTCGGCCTCAGAAATCGGTCAAATCTTGGATGCTTTCTGAGGGTTGGGTGACCCAAGAAGGCACTCACAGAACAACTGGACCTCGACCTCCAACCCTTCATGTTTGTCTCCCTACCTTATGGTGTATGAATGCTTGATTGGGAGGATTTTGGTATCCTCTTTCGCAACTTTCTAAGTTTCAATGAAAAAATAACGATGGGAAGTTATTTGGATGCCTATCCCCAAAATCATAACTTAGACTACCAAATTCTTTTTTGTTCCTCCTATGGAGGTTAGAAGTGGGTTTATTATGGTTGCTTTTAGGATGTGAGAGTGGGCTGTGAGATTGGCGTCATGGTCCAACCTCGTTGATTAAAAATGGCGCGCACAAAAATATTTTTACTAAACAAATGAATCCCTTCTAATCTTCCCAAATCGCTTATGAGCATGAGAAAAGCATACTATGGTTTCAGGTATCTAATGAAAAAAAATCTTTTGAATATGTGATGTGTGCAAGAAGTGATGGTGAGTGATGAATTTTAATAATTTAAGTGAGCAAATTTTGGCATGTGGACATCACTTGGTCCTGTATAATTGTTGCTTACTTATAACTTACTAGATTTCACAAACAATCCTTGCAAAAATTGACAAAGCCCTAGGTAACTAGCATGGTGGACATGTGAGTCCTTACTCTTTAGCTTTAATCTCCTTGGAATGTTATCTATTCTAAGAAAGCTTAGAAACTATTCCTATATTGTGAACATGTGGGCATGTGTGGGCCCTGACAATGCTTTAAACTTCCCAAGTGATTTACTTTAAGAATTTGAAATTATCCTAAGATTGTCCACATGTGGGCATGTGTGGTCCCTTACAATTCTTTGAGATTATGTTTCAAAAACAAGCTAAGAGGTATTGGCCTTGCTTAAAATGGTTAATTTTTAAAGGGAGGTGGAGGTTTCTTCAAGCAATCTCTTATTTTCATTTCCAAGATCACACAAAGGTGCGAGGAAAGAGCATACTCCAAGATTGTTTGAATATCCTTCTAGTCCCGAATTAATGTGATGTTTTTGTAAAAGAAAATATTTTCGTGAAATTCAAATGCTAAACTTTAAGCCATCCATGTGGCAACCAAGGAAATCAAAAGATATTATGGTTCTTTTTAATCCCCCTAGAAGTGTATGTGTGACTAAGTTATCTATGCAAGAATGAATCTCAAGCGTGCTTGTTATGGCTTTTACAAGGTGCATAAAAGAAATCTAAGCTATTGGAAATAAACATAGCCTCAAAAGCCCTTACAATATGGTGAAAAAAAACTTTTGTGTGGCTTTATGCATAGACAGACGTGCAAAGTTCGCAGACTGCGTGAAATGAAAAAGAATCAGATGCACGGTTATGCTCGTACCACACGACTATTTCGCCCGAACCCGCGCGCATGCAGGAAAATGGCGGGCCAAAAATTTAAAATGAAATCCTCTGACATAGGGCTGAATTACAGTGTCTGAAGGGTAGGTTGAGTTGGTTTTGGACCCTGCAAACACCAGAAAGTGAGAATAGAAGGTCTAAGAGTCCAAAGGGGGATGAATTTGATCCCCAATCCCCAGTATGGTCGCCAAATTGTTGGGTTCTTTTTATAACTTGGGTGAGCAAAAAGAGGACCCTTGATTGCTTAGTTGGACTACCTAAACAACACAGAACAATGGTTAGCAAGTTAGTGGGCCTGCAAGCAAAGAAACAAATATCAAAGAAAAATAAAATGATAAACAAAGAAACATGAATTAAACAACTATCAACAAGAGATGCAAGACATTGAACACAAAGAGTTGTTACCCAATAGACAATAGTCTTCTGAAATTGAGAACACCAAGAGGAGAAATGTGGGATTTATGAATCCCCTATTCGTCCTAAGGGAGGGCTCTTGAATCCCTCAAGGTAGAGCTTATACTCTCCTATTCTAACTTGAGAATGGTGAATAAATGTATGGAAAAGCTTCCCAAGAGGTGGAAAGGTTTCCCTTTGCTATACTTGCTCAAATTATTCTTGAGAGAACAAATGGCTTCTCCAAGAAGATTTGAACAACATAACACTACAATAAACTTCTTCCTCTTTTTCATACAATGATCCTCTACTTATAGGAGAATGGCTAGATATTTCACAACTAGTTTCAAATGTGAATGGGGAGGCCTTTGGTGGTACCTCCCATCCTTTCAGTGATCCCAAGGCGGAATTTTAGGGCGATTTTGGGGTATGGGTGAGATCCACTTCATCCCATAAGTGGTTGAGGCCCGACCAAAATCATCAATGCGTCATTTCTCCATACGCGTGGGTTGCTTGATTGTCAATCATGTGGAGTGCACACTTTGTGCGTTGTACATCGTGTTAACCTGCGTGGATGTGTGTGCGTTGTCTTTGTTGAATGTGCACAGAAATTCATCATCTTTTTGCATAGTTTTATGATTATCTGGCCAACTTGATTGTGATCCTCCTGTAATTATTGGTTGTATGTTGTATTTGTGTTGATTGTTTCTTCATCCGTTGTCTGTAATTATATGAGCAATTTTTTGGTAATAACACTAAGCAAAAATGTCATTACGTGGGATAATAAATTAATGAGGTTTAATTAACAGTAATGAGGATTAAATAAATGAAATCCTAAGGTGTGAGATTATAACATAATGATTAATTAACGTAATAATATTATTAGGGGTGAAGGGTGACAATCTGCATGTGCCACGTGTCAAGCTAGGTGGCAAGTCCCAATTTGGTCCACGTGTTCAGTGTTGATGATTGTAGCTATGTGAGACATTCTCCAGGACACAAACTTGAGAGAGAGCCCCTAAGAGGGGTGTGTGGTTCCTATATGAGATAGAGTTGGATCGTAGAGATGGCCTCCTTCTTGCAGAGAGTTGAGAATAATTCCAGATGGTTCTCTTGTGTAACGCAATGAGAAAGGAGATCTGCAGAGTTGGATGTGCATGTGGCTGAGCATAAGGTGAACGTGTGAAATCCCAAAGTGATGGGTGCATCATCATGAGAATAGAAATGAAGATGATGTATTAGCCTCCTCTAAGAAGAGAGTTGATGAGAAACTCTAGATGAATCTCCTGTGTAATGCAGTGGGAAAGAAGATCTATTGAGTGGACGAGCACAGGTGAACATGATCCTAGTGGTTGAGCACTAGTGAAGAAGTGGTTCTTTTGTGTAATGCAGTGAGCCAAATATATGGACATCCCTATGGATGTGCCCCAAGTGGATGAGCAGTAATGGGTGTATAAGATCCCTTGATATATTGTTCAAGAGTCAAACCTACCTATAACCCTAATTGTAATGTAAAGGGTACAGGTCGGCCCCACCTTAATGTGACTGGTAATTAATGTAAAAGATAATTAATATGGTTAATATTAATTATATTATAAGATAGAGAGGTTGGCCCTGTTGTGCCAATAGACACTTTTGTTAACATGTTCAGTCTAGTATAAGTAAAGGTAAATTCCCCATTGAGGAATCATATCTTTCATGCGAGTTTGGAAATTTCAGCAAGTACATCTTCTTGGAAAAGGTGCACATCTCTCTTGGGCGCTAATCTTCTAGGGTTTGAGCACCCTCTTGTGTGCTAAGTCTTATTGGTGGTGAAGGTCTTTCTCTTGAAGAATATAGCAAAGGATTTGGTTGGGTTTTCTTCCCTTTTTTAGAAGGGTTTCCCAGAATACTTCTTATGTTCTTATGCATGGTGTTTCTTCTTGTGATCTTGGTTACTGCAATATTATTGGTTATGGTTAAGACAAATGCTAAAATTGAATGAAATTCATGCTTAACCTTGCTCATAGAAAAATCACCATTCATGATGTCAACTGGACTACTGACATATTGCCTATCAGAGTTTGTGTTTTGGTGGTGTTGGCGTGGGTCGATACTTGGTAACCCGATATCGACATGTCAGGTATCGACGAAATGTGAGTCAGGTGGTGTTGGAATGGGTTGATACCCGGTAGCCCGATATCAGCATATCGGGTATTGGTGGAGTGTAGGTCAAGTGGGTTGGAATAGGCCGGTACTTGGTAGGTCAATATCAGCATGTCGGGTATCAGCATAGGGTAAGTCAAGTGTGTTGAGCACAGAGGGGCTGAGGGTTAATAAGTGAGGGGTCGTGGTGGATGATTTACCACATGGGTGTTGTGTTATTAGCCATGTCAACAACCATGTTGCACCAGTTGAACCATGTGGATGCCACATGGGTTCCATGTGGGCATGAGAGGATTTTGACAATGAGCCCTGAAACTTTGGGAAGCTATAACTTTTGATCCAAAGCTCGAATTTGAACATGGTTACAGTCATTGGAAATCTCTTGGCGAGCAAAATATGATGGTGTCCTCGAGAAGGGGCTTCAATATGGTTAAGGAAAAGAAAAAAATTGATACCCCACCCCTTTAACAGACAGAGTGATATTAGAGCATGGTTACAACACTTAGGTTGTATGGGCTCAATAAGTTCAATGGTAATAATAAACTATAAAAGAGCTAGTTCAATTTAAAGAAGTTTATATAAATTATTAAAAGGAATAAGATAGATTTTTACCCTTCTTGGTTGCTTGAATTTTGCATGACATAACTGATGCCCTTGCTGCTTGATTAAAGTTATGCAAAAAATTATAGTGTTGATTGTACTTTAATAAATATTGTTGAGTGATGTTTGTAGGAGAATGAAATTCCATTTATAGGATGTGTATGCTAATGAATACCTTACCTGGGAAAATGTTTGATATTTATAAAATGTTACTTTGAATGATCAGTTGAGAGTGGTGCTTGTTTCAACACATAAGAATTCATGACAATAAGAGAAATTGTAACCTATCCTGGGATGGGAGAGACTTCCCATAACAAAGAAGAAAAGCAAACTGAATTAAATGAAATATTGTTGCAAAGCCTGTCTGATATCCAAATATAATTGCAACACGGACCGACAACTAGTGAGATTAAGAGGCCTTAGTCCAAGAAGACACAAATCCCACAAGAAATTCAAAGGCACGACCCAACAAACAAAAATACAGGGAAAAGTACATCGAAGAAAGCACAACATGGTGCCAAGAGGCATGGAACCAGTAGGTATTCATCCATGAAATCCCCTAGTGAGAAGGTAGAAAGATTTGATGAATTTTCCATTGATGAGTTCAGTTCAAAATGCCAAAGAAAGAGGAAGAGGAAGAAGCATTCAAAGAGTTCCATACCCAAAGAATTCAAGAAGGCCAAGCCACCTGCTTTTGATGGATAAGTCAAAAAAGGGGAAGAAGTAGAAGCATGGATATTGGGCCTAAAGAAATACTTCAGGGTACATGACTACTCTGGTACTAAAGCAGCCATATTTAACCTGAATGGAAAAGCCTCCATTTGGTGGGAGGATCTTAAAAATATAACAGGTATCCATGAGAGAAAGATAACTTGGAAGCAATTTGAGGAATGCTTCAGGAAAAAGTACCTATATGAGAGGTACTATGACGGAAAGATAAAGGAGTTCCATGAACTCAAGTTGGGATAACTCACTATGGAAAATTATTTGACCACATTTCTTGAGTTGTTGAGGTATGTAGCTTACATCAAGGATGAGAAAGTGAAGATGCAATGTTTTCTCAGTGGGATTCCACGGTCTTTCCAAGATCATATTGAATTTGATGAACCCAAAACACTTGAATATACCATAAGAAAGGCAAAGTGTTTCTATGAGCAATCCAATCCTAGGATGGAGCACAATAAGGTGTGGAAGAAAAAAAACAAGATTGGACTCAAGAGGAAAGGATTCAAATCCTCAAAATTTAAAATTCTAGGCTAATAATGAAAATCTCATTAGAGAGCAAGAAAAACAAACTGAATTAAATGAAATATTGTTGCAAAGCTTGTCTGATATCCAAAGATAATTGCAACATGGACCGACAACTAGTGAGATTGAGAGGCCTTAGTCTAAGAAGACACAAATCCCACAAGAAATTCAAAGGCACAACCCAACAAACAAAAATACAGGGAAAAGTACATCGAAGAAAGCACAACATGGTGCCAAGAGGCATGGAACCAGTAGGTATTCATCCATGAAATCCCCTAGTGAGAAGGCAGAGAGATCTGATGAATTTTCCATTGATGAGTTCAATTCAAAATCCCAAAGAAAGAGGAAGAGGAAGAAGCATTCAAAGAGTTCCATACCCAAAGAATTCAAGAAGGCCAAGCCACCTGCTTTTGATGGAGAAGTCAAAAAAGGGAAAGAAGTAGAAGCATGGATATTGGGCCTAAAGAAATACTTCAGGGTACATGACTACTCTGGTATTAAAGCAGCCATATTTAACCTGAATGGAAAAGCCTCCATTTGGTGGGAGGATCTTAAAAATATAACAGGTATCCATGAGAGAAAGCCAACTTAGAAGCAATTTGAGGAATGCTTCAGGAAAAAGTACTTATATGAGAGGTACTATGATGGAAAGATAAAGGAGTTCCATAACTCAAGTTGGGCTAACTCACTATGGAAAATTATTTGACCATATTTCTTGAGTTGTTGAGGTATGTAGCTTACATCAAGGATGAGAAAGTGAAGATGCAACGTTTTCTCAGTGGGCTTCCACGGTCTTTCCAAGATCATATTGAATTTGATGAACCCAAAACACTTGAATATACCATAAGAAAGGCAAAGTGCTGCTATGAGCAATCCAATCCTAGGATGGAGCACAATAAGGTGTGGAAGAAAAAAAACAAGATTGGACTCAAGAGGAAAGGATTCAAATCCTCAAAATTTAAAATTCTGGAAGGAATACCAAGTCAAGTTTTTCAACCAAAAGTGCACAACACAAAAAATGTTCCACCCAAAGTGAGAATAAGACTGTTGGACCAAAGAAAAAAAAACTGAAGACCCAAAGAAAGGGCCACTAAGATGTTGGTGGTGTGGAGAAGAGCACATGTTGAGGGACTTCCCTCATAGACACCATAATAATAGAAGGGTCTATAATCTCCAAGAAGCCACTACAATCAATGATGTGCCCAGGAGCGTCCCACAATCTATGCAGCGGTTGAGAATCAACAAGCAGATCACCAAGCTTCAGTGGTGGAAATAGAAGGTAAACTTGTCATTTGCTTTGTTTCAATTTTAATTGACCTTGGATCTAATTTGAGTTACATTTCTCCACAAATTGTTGAAGCATGTGTTTTACAGAAGGAAAAACATAGGAATTCATGGCTGGTACAACTAGCCATAGGGACCAAAAGGAAGGTAACTTGAGTAATTAAAGCATGCCAATTTGACATGAATGGGCTGCCCACACAAGCAGTCCTAAATATACTTCCACTAGGGTCATATGATTTGTTGATTGGCATGGATTGGTTGGCTGCTCATAAAGCTAAAATAGATTGTTATAATAAGAACTTAGAGTGTGAAGATGAGGAAGGAAAGAAAAGAATCTTACAAGGAGTGCACAAACCTATATCTGTGAGGTAGATTTCAACACTACAAGTAAAGAAGTATTGCAGAAAAGGATGCCCCTTATATGCCATACAAGTGTTAGAATGATCTGAAGACAATAAGCCTAACATTGAATATCACCCAATGCTAAGGGATTGCAAGGATGTATTTCCAGAAGAGATATCGGGATCACTTCCCAAGAGGGACAATGATTTCTCAATTGAACTCATGTTGGGAGCAGTACCAATGTCTAGATCACCTTATATAATGAGCACACTTGAGTTGGTGGAACTTAAACTATAGTTGAAAGAAATGTTAGAGAAACGATACATAAGGCCTAGTGTGTCTCCATGGGGATCACCTGCCTTATTTGTTAAAAAGAAGGATGATACACTTAGATTGTGCATTGACTATAGACAACTGAATAAAATGACCATCAAGAATAAGTACCCACTACCAAAGGATCGATGAACTCTTTGATCAACTAAGATGAGCTACAATATTCTCAAAAATAGACTTGAGGTTCAGGTACCATCATGTAAGAATTAAAGATGAGGACATCTATAAGACTTCCTTTAGAACAAGCTATGGACATTATGAGTTCTTGGTGGTGCCATTTGGACTTACAAATGCACCAACTAGCTTTATGTGCCTGATGAATACTGTACTTAGCAAATATTTGGACAAAATTGTATTAGTGTTCATTGATGACATCTTGATTTACTCCAGGAATAAGGAGGAGCATGAGGGACACCTCATATTAATGGTACAAGTGTTAAGGAAACACAAATTGTATGCCAAATTTAGTATTACAGAAGTGAGGTCATTCATGGGCATGGCTGGGTATTACAAAAGATTCATACAAAGGTTCTCAAATATTGGTCACCCAATCACTTCACTTTAGAAAAAGGAGTGAAATTTGTTTGTATAGAAGATTATGAAGCCAATTTTCAACAGTTAAATCCTCTTCTAACCCATGCACCTATTCTGAAGATTGTTGATCCAAACAAATATTTCTTAGTATGTACAGATGCTCGCAAGGAGGGACTTGGAGGGGTTATGGTGCAAGGTGACCATGTAATTTGTTATGAGTCAAGAAGATTGAATGAACATGAGACTCATTATGTGACTCATGACTTAACGCTTGGTGCCATAGTGCATGCTCTAAAGATGTGGAGACACTATCTGTTGGGAATAAATTTTGTACTCGTGACTGACCACAGTGGGCCGAGGTATCTATTTGACCAGCCCAAATTGAATGCTAGACAAGATATATGGATGGCTCTTATTAGTGAATTTGATTTTGAAATCTGACACATTAAAGGTAAGGAGAACCGAGTAGTAAATGCACTTAGCATAAGTATGCAAATCATTCACATGGCTGCCATAAGCACATGTGAATCAGATATCAAGGAGAGAATTAGAAAAGCACATAAAGAAGATGAGCACTTCAAGAGTGTAAAAACATACTTGGAACATGAGCCAAATGGGCCAAAGTACAGTGGATACCAGCTGCTAGAGAACAACTTATTGACCTACAAGGGTAGATTGTATGTCCCATGTTTAGCTGACTTGAAGAGGCTCATAATGGATGAGCTTCATATAATCCCATATTCTAGTCATCCTAGATAGCAAAAAATGATAACAGCCACAAGGAAGTTATATTATTGGTCAGGAATGAAAAAGGACATAGCTAAGTACATTGCCAAATGCTTGGAATGTCAACATGTCAAAGAAGAACACAAGCACCCAACAGGTTTGTTGCAACCCTTTCCAATTCCATAATGGAAATGGGAAGTCATTTCAATGGAATTCATCATCGGAATACCAAGGACATCAAAACAAAATGATTCAATCATGGTTGTCGTGGATAAATTGAACAAGGAAACTCACTTTATTTTGATGAAATCTACCTACAAAGAAATCAACATTGTTAATATTTTTATGAAGGATATTTTCTTATTGCGGCATTCCAAAGACGATCATATCAGATCGGGATGTCAAGTTCACTTCAAAATTTTGGAAAGATTTGTTTAGAGGTTTTGGGACTCAATTAACATTTAGCATAGTTGACCATCCCCAAAATGATGGACAAACATGGAGGGTGAACAAGGTATTATAGGACATGATGAGGATGTATGCAATGCATTAGCCCAAGAAGTGGGAAGACTACTTACCCTTAGTAGATTTTTCCGACAACAATAACTATCAAGAGTCATTCAAGATGAGCCCTTTTGAGGAATTTTATGGCAGAAAGTGTAACATTCCAATTAGTCGGGATAATCTGGTAGACTGAATCACTCTTGGACCAAACATGTTAAAGAAAATGGAACTAGAAATATCAAAGATAAAATAGAATTTGAAAGTGGCTCAAGACGGGCAGAAAAGTTATGCAGACAAGAACATAACTCAAAGGGAGTTCAATGTGCGAGAACATGTGTATCTCCAGATCAAACCTAATAGAAGCTCCCTAAGAATGGGAACTTGTACCAAGTTGACACCACAATATTGTGGGCCATTAGAAATACTTGAGAGAGTGGGATCGGTAGCCTACAAGCTAACCTTACCTCCCATGGTGAAAGCACATAATGTTTTCCATGTATATTTTCTTAAGAACTATGTTCATGATGCTAATCATGTAATTGATTGGTTTGTGATTCAGGTTGACACTGAGGGAGAATTCCAATCTGAGCCTCAATGCATAATAGACAAGAAAGAGACCCTCCTTCGGAATCGAGCAATCACATAGGTCAAAGTGCAGTGGAAACATTTTGGAGCCGATGAGGCCACTTGGGAGTTAGAGGATGCCATGAGAAAGGCATACACATTTTTGTTCACTGCTATAAATAGTATTTATGTCAGTAGGTATAAAATCGAGGATGGTGTTCCTTTAAGGGGGAGGGGAATGTAACACCATGTTTTCCCCAGTATGTAAATATATGTCTAAATGTCGCCATGAGTCATGGCTAATATGTCTAACATTTTGAACCCTGATGAACAATTAAAACAATAAAATGCATTTTCATTATAATTAAAAGAAAATTGATTATGGGTGGAGAACTTGCACATAAAATGATGCCACGAGAGGGAATGGTGAGGGGAAACCCTTATTGGTTGAGATGACCCTTGGCAAGCAGTACCCTGCTGAATTAAAATATTCAAACCTAAAATTGTCCTCTGTCCCAAAAGATTTATTTACCAATCAATTTGGTGGTTGGGTGGTCCTCCTCAAAAATCAATGAGAGAATGGACAAAGTACCCATATGGAAGTTTTTGATTTGACCCACGAATTTGGGGGATTTTACCCACAAAATATTACGGCAGAATGCAATAAAATGAGAAAAATTAAAAGGGAATGGAGAGAGGACACACACGGTTGGGTTTGGGGACAAAATCTAAGTGGAGAAGAGTGTGTGAAACTTCTCTGGTTCTTAGCAAATGAAGGGAACTAAAGTTCTCTAAGTTCCAGGTAAGAAAATAACAAAGACATTCTCTATACCAAGCTGATAAAGGGGGTTGCGAATTTGGGTATTTAGCTATGACTCCCTTAGTCAAGAACAAGCCCCCTTGCTTGGTGGAATAGGATATACATCTTGCTAAATTCTGATTGGTGAAGGAGGGTGGTCTTCATCTTTTACCTCTATTATTGAGTGAAGCTTTCCCTTATGGCATCATCTTCTAGCTACGGGGTGGTCATATGCAAGGATAGACAAAATACAATTGTACCTATGGTCGGGTGGAAATAGGCTCACCCATCAACAATTTCCAATTTATCTTAAATTCTCAGATAAGTACTTTAATACTTGGTTTATACTATGATTAGTTTCTTGATGCTATGAAATCTATGTTTTGATTATATGAAGAATGTGATAATATGTACAATTAGTAAAATTTGTTGCTTTATGTGCCTAGCTGATTGTAAGATCCGAAGAGAGTTGTGTAAAATATATTTTGTTGATTGCCTCTGACTATTTCTGCTTTTATATATTGTTGTGAGAAATTATTTGCAACTTAGAGTAAGAACATAGTGCTAGTTGGGTAGTTGCAACTTGTTTGTGTGAATATAATTCATGGATTAGTAGTGAAGACTAAGTTGTCAAAGTCTTCACGTAAAATATGAAATTATGAATGTATAATGTCTATTAAATGAAAGATTGACCATAACCTTGGTCTCATAAACTTAGGATATTTAGTTGAGAGGATAAGGTATTTTAACATGAGGAATATGTAAATCAATTGAAATTAGGAATGTGTTTTTTTGTATTTAATTTATGTCTCATTAAGACATGGTAAGAATGTAATTCTTAATTTAATCTGTAAAACCATGTCCAAAGGTAAAAACTTGAGATAGTGGCTCTTCCCTAAGCCCTAAGTAATAGTAAAGATTTGCTTGAAAATAGGTGGGCAGTAAGTTCCGGTAAAAAAAAAAAAACCTTTTACCGTGGAAGGTTTTACCTCAAAGAGAATTTGTTTTCTCTCTCTATATATATATATCAAAGGTTTCTTAAGAAAAACATGCATGATGAAGGGATGATGCGTCGATTGAACGATATGCCAGAGGTCAGTAAAAGCATAATATGAACCAGTTTCATAAACCCCCGATGCATTTTTAATAATAAAAATAACATTTAATTCTCCCATCGAGATATCACATACCGGGTGATGGGGATTGAATGAGCTTGGAGTAAGTAATTGACCTGGGGGCTGACATGGCCAATAAAATATTATAATGTGGAATCCCCACCGAGATATTTGGTATGGGGAGTTTAAATATTTAAAATGTGTGTGACAAGTGAAATCCTCGGGGACGGTATAAGGATAAATAAATTAATACATTAAAACCCAGGTACATTATTAATTAGAATATTAATATTTCTTGGAAATGGTAATATTATATATTTGATATACCCAGGGGGTGGTTAATTAAAATAATTAACATTAAACCCTATCGATGTCGGATTCCCAAAGCAAAAAGGAGAAAGTAAATCTCCTTTATTTACCGGGCTAGTAAACTAAAGTAAGCAAAAATGTCATTATGTGGGATAATAAATTAATGAGGTTTAATTAACATTAATGAGGATTAAATAAATGAAATCCTAAGGCGTGAGATTATAAGTAATGATTAATTAACCTAATAAGATTGTTAGGAGTGAAGGGTACAAATCTGCATGTGCCACGTGTCATGCTAGGTGGTGGGTCCAACGTGCCATGTGCCATGTGTCATGATGCTAGCTGGACTACCATCATATCGCCCATCGAAGTTTGTATTGTGGTGGTGTTGGAGTGGGTCGATGCCCAGTAGCCCGATATCGACATGTTAGGTATCAACGAAATGTGAGTCAGGTGGTGTTGTAATGGGCCGATACCCGTAGCCCAATATCGACATGTTGGGTATTCATGGAGTGTATGTGAGGTGGGTTGGAATAGGCCTATGCCCTGTAGGTCGATATCGACATGTTAGGTATCGACAAAGGGTAAGTCAAGTGGTGTTGAGCGTGAAGGGGCCAAGGGCTACGGTGGATGATTTACCACATGGGTGTGGTGTCAACAACCACATATGTGCCAGTTGAACCACGTGGATGCCACATGGGCATGAGAGGGTTTTGGCAATGAGGCCTGAAACTTTAGGAAGCTATAAATTTTTATCCAAAGCTCATATTTGAACATGTCTACAGTCATTGGAAATCTCTTAGCGAGCAGAAGACGATGGTGTCTTCGAGAAGAGGCTTCAATATGGTTAAGTAAAAACAAAATTTTGATACCCGACCCCTTTAAGAGAACCTAAGGGGTGGGTAGGTTACACTAGATGTCACATTTGCTTGATAATTTAAAAATATGTGGCAATGTCTTGATGCATGTTGCATGGCCTATAAATTGTGGTAATATGTTCTTCTTTGCCCCTTGGGAGTTTACATACATAATGACAGTTACACACTTTTGCATTAACTTTGGTTGTGGTCCTCCTAAAAGAGCCCAATCATCTTCACATGTTTTCTTTTCTTCCTTCTCGTCATGAGCTCGAGGATGGATATTTTTTTCTGTCTTTGGGTTTGGGAGATTGACCGACACAAATATTATGGGACAAATCCCTTCTTGACGCAGTCATTCCCAAGAAAGGTCATAACCTTGAAGAAATAAATGGATTTGTTTGAAAACCACTAGGCCCAAAACTATGTTAGTTTGGATGCATGTTGAAGAATAAGTAGAAGATGTATAATATCATGAACATGGTGTAAAGAATCCATGTTTGCATTGAAGAGCATAAGAAGAAAAGAGTGAAGAGTTATTATTGCTTACTTAATGAAGTTGAGAGAGATGAGGCGATGTGTTGTAATGACGAATTGAGTAGTAGATGTCTAGGGTAGGGATGTTGTAGGAAGGGAATATCTAATTGCATGTAGGAGGACATGCAGTCGTTGCACCCACTCCCATCCTTATGAACAACAATTAGAAATTGAAGGGTGAATGGCTAGAATCGAACACTGCAATGATTTCCAAGACTAACATTAACAATCATAGAAATGAGGTAGGCATCAGATAAACAAAGTGTTTAATGGAGATTGAAACAATCAATACTGTCATCGCTTATAGAGTAAGGCTTCAACTTGTTATTCTTATATTATAGGCTTCAACTTGTTAATCTAAGAAACTTCAAGAAAATTAAGTGTTTTTTTATTTAATGTGATTGAAAACATTAGATATGGAAAACTTAAACTATAATCAACCCTCAACTAATATAGAGTCAATAATTTTATGAACACTATATCCCAAACATGCAATGAGGATAATAATAGGTTAATAGATAACGATATTAGTGGTAGTTAAGGCAGTTTTTCTCTAAATTGATACAAAAAAATCTGAAAATTATTTCTCAAGCGAGTGTTTGTAAATTAAATGCTTACCCCAAAAAGAGTTTGTCTCTATCACAAGATATTTTAGCACCAATTTTAGGGGACATAGTTCATATTGACACATTTAAGCATTGGATAACTGAACTTTTGCACATTGTGAAGATGGTGCTAGGTTTTCATTGAAATGCATCTAAAGCCATATTTATCAAATAGAGATGGTATGCAAAGTCATGTTCCAATCAAACATCACTTTAAAGGACATTTATATTAAGAGCATGATTATTCAGATTCGTTATGTATTTAATTAAACGATCCAAGAATTTTCACATTAACAAGATAGTAATAGGCCTTAATCAAAATTCATTTGAAGTCATATTTATCAAATATGAATGACCAACAAAGTTATGTTCTAATCAAACATAATTTTAAGAGACTTTTATGATCATGAATAAGATTACAAGACAATAATAGGCTTTAATTGAAATGCATATGAAGTCATATTTATCAAATAAGAATGACCAACAAAGTTATGTTCCAATCAAACATAATTTTAAGGGACTTTTATGATCATGAGTAAAATTACTCATATTTCATATGGATTTAATAAAGTTATGTTCCAATCAAACATAATTTTAAGGGACTTTTATGATCATGAGTAAAATTAGTCATATTTCATATGGATTTAATGGAGTTTCCAAGAGTTTCTCCTGGATTGTTCAAGATTTGGGTTGCGAGAAGGTCCAATTTGAAATCGGAACCATTTCTGCCTAACCTGATTCTTGTAAAAAAGGGAGGAAAATGTTAAAAATAAACTTTGATTTTAATTAAAAGTAGGAGAGACAAAGTTATCGGAATGCTTGAGATGACATCAACCTTCTTAGGTCAATAAATCGTTTTATGGACGACATCAATAGTTTTCCTCAAGCCTTTAATAGCATTAACTTGGAAGTTCTTGTTGACGTCAACATGGACTTGACATTGATACTCCATACAAATATCTCACAATTGACTCAACTTGTTTGTCTTGCTTGGAAGATGAATCATTGTCGACCACTACCTTATGTTATAATCACCTTAAGTAGATATATGTCTTTACTTAGAAGATGAACCTTCATTGACCCTAATGTAAAATTGTATCTACCTTAAGTATACATAATTATTGGTCTTTGCATTGGGCTTTAATATTCCCTCTCTCTTACATTACTTGTCATACAAGACCTGGCATATAAAGCATCTTTCTTGCCACAGTTCCATATCATGATATAACACTTTTTAAATGCATATGTACTCCAACAAGAATGTATAATATAAATTTAATGCTTGAGTAAATATCTCCAGTCATTACGGTTTGCAATGGGTATATTTGTTTATTGTTATTAATTCACTTGTTTAATGATGCATAGCATCTAGCACTTCACTAGAAGTTTAGTAAAATGAACCTTCAAACAAGAAGCACAACTTAGGAACACAACCCAAGAATACAATTGTGGGCAAAACATTTCACAATTGTATTATGACCACTTCAAGGATGGAAACTTTGAAAGCACAATAACGAGCTTCAACACAACTCCGCTTTATGAGTAGAATATGCAGAAGAAGAATGCCCTTGCATGTGTGACATGTGTTCTTCATGCAGAAGGTTTACAACAATAGAAAGTAGGGGAGAGAAGAAGAAGAATGAAGATAAGAGAATATAATAAAGCGAAGAGACCAAGGGTAAGGTTCATATCATTATGTTCCATCACCACGCTTTGCATAAAAAAAACCTCATAATTCTAAGGAATTCATGACTCTTGACCCTACATTTGGGCACTTTTATTGGTTTAGTATTGTAGTGAAATATAATTTCTATCAACATGCCAACATTTAATGCCCATTTGGACTAGGTCCACATGAAGGAAGCACAATGTTTAGTCTACAACTCCTTAAGATTTCCTTCTTATGCATCACACCCATTCCCAAGTGGCTAGCAACCAACATGCTCCTTCTTAGGGTGTGTTTTTCCAATGTATGAAGCCTCATGGATGGAGTACTTTAAAGTAGTGGGGATACCTTTAAAATCAATTTTCCTAGTTGATGATATGGCCTAACCCATCTACATTATTGACTTTGCAGGCTTGAAATGGCTTGCATACACCTTTTAGTGGCATTTTCATAGTTCATTCATGGTCCAAGATAACCTTGACATCCCCCTTGTGTAAAGGTGACATCAATGTAAAATCCTTTGAATATTGGTCATGACATTTGGAGACTTTATTTCACTATGTTCTAAAAAGGATAAAATTTCCTTTATCACTCCTAAATTTGCACTAAATGCTCTTGGATTGTTAGAAGTTTATGTACAACATTATTGTGAAGGATGCTAAGAAATTGCCATGCGTTGAAATGAATTTGAAGAAATCCTTGGATAGAGTTTCCAAGCAGGTAGGTACATTGAAGTCAAATACATATAGTGGTAGTGACGATATCAAAATCCTAGCCAGACTCTATTGAAATACACTTCTAAGTTCCACAATATATCCATCCATTTGTTTGTCAATTTGTGATTGAGTGGCAACTTGGAGCGATTATTGTGAAAATGACCTAGGTTCAAACCCTAATGAGCATGTTCCTCCCCTCTGCAGGGTTTGTCATATGTGGTCATTGATTATATTGAATTTCTTGATGTAGTTTTGGTGTAGATTGTTGTATGGGGATGACAAGGTACTAGCAAACAATATTCTTCACTTAAGTGTGTTACGGTGGGTCGAGCTTATTTTTGGGTTTATTGTTTATAAAAATACAAGTTCCAGTTAAAAAAAATGCCTATCCATGTGGACATACGATACCTCGAGAAATTAAAGATTTCAATGTATAATATGCCTTTACATTAATATCTCAAGAACGAACTTGAATTCTTTATCATTGATACTCTTAGAGATGTCTATTGGTTTAACCCATCTACACCATCGACGATACAAACACCTTTTGGTGGTCACAGTCCATGAATTGTCAAAGTTAACATTGGTATCCCTCTGTTTACAAAGGGCATTTATGCATAATCCCTTGAAGGTTGGTTTCAACATTTGGAGACTTATTTCACTATGTTTAAGCAAGAAGAKAAAATCTCCTTCACCACTTTTAATTTTGTATTAAATATTCTAGGTTGYTGAGAAGTCTATGTATAATAATGCCATGAACCTATGATGTGTGGAAATCAATCTAAATAAATTCTTAGATACAATTTCCTCCTAGTTAGGTACATTAAAGTCAAATACATACAACCGAAGTGACTACTTCAAAACTTAGTCGTACGATATCAATATACACTTCTAAGTTTCACACTATGTCCATCCATTGAGACATACACAASCCTAAGAAATTAAATACCTTGAAGTACTATCGAGTGAGTTTGCATCAACACTTCCAAAATGAGCTTGAATTCCCTACTATTAATACTCTTTGAGATGCCTATTGGTTAATTGAAATTTTAAGAGAAATATAAGGGTAGGGACAAATAATGTTAACATAAATTGTTGACGTAGTCTTAGTGAAAGAAGCTCACTTGTTATTRGAAAACAACAASCTCCAACACTAGCCTCCATGTTCTCCTTGAGAACAAAATGGATGTTGACTTTAAAATTGATCCTAGTGGTGGTAATTCCAATCATTGAATTGGACATAAGCAACTTTGCATCAATTGTGATGTCTTGAATAAGACTCAACGGGGTTGTTGTCCTCTTTCTTTCACATTGACCAGAGATGCATGGATTTGTTCCTTGGAGAGGTGGTTACTTTTAGGTGGTAGGCCTTGCAAGGCCCCTCTAGTTCTATTGACCCATTTTCATCCTCCTTTTAGCCCATCCTAGTGAGTGGGATCATTAAAGACTATATAGATACTACAAAACTCGAGTTAGACATTAACAAATTGATCAGGGATGCCTTCTCACACGAGCTTCCTCGTGGTGTATTTTTCACATTAATTATCAAGGTTGTGGGGCTTTTCCCCCTCATGTACATCACATTTCCATGGGTAGGAGCATAAATGCTTGTCAACCTTCATTACTATGAAATGTTTTGTGTAGAGCCTTAGTAATTTTCTACTTCTACCAAGCATGTTTCTTTTACTCCAAGTCTTTCACCAATAGACCTTATAGAGACATTATTTGTGATTTCATAGAAATCACTGATTTAAGCTCCTCCTTTGATCTAGATGATGGTTAGAGGTGGCATAGTTTACCTGCTTTTTTCATTAAGACATCACTTTCTTTGTCTACTTTCATTTATAGGGGCATTCTTTACTACACGATTGAGGGGGGCAACCTTGCTTTTACACACATTCCTAGATTATTTGGTCATTTTCTAGAGAAAGTGTGCTCTCAACACTCTCCATTTAGCTATCAATAGTGGATATACACTTGAGTCCCTTTGAACTATCTTTGGGCATTAGTGAACATTACTATAATTTCTTTATTTCTTTCTTTTCCAAAATCAATGACCTCTTACATTAGATTTGTGAAGCCAAGTATTTCATAAAGTTTGATTTCAATTTAGGTTATCCTTGAGTACTCATACAACCTAAAGACACGTGGAAGACAACTTTCAAAACTGAAAAGGATTGGAATATAAATGTGTTTTCATGACTTTCATCTTGATTACTGCCTTATTACATTTATTGGTTTGATGAAATATGAATTTTGACCAATCATAGGTAGACTCGTGGCAATGTAACTTGACAACATGCTTATCCACGCTTGCAAATGGGAAGAACATCTTGATCGTTTAAGACATATCTTATAGACTCTTTGATGGCGTATGCTCTAATCTCACCTTGGCAAGTGCTTGTTCATAATAAAATAGATTCGTTACCTTGGTCTCTTCATTGATGACATGTGTCCATGTCGACTTAGAGAAAATATAGGTCATCAAAGATTGCCCTCCTCCTTGAGACCTTATTGAGTTGTGTAGCTTCCTCTGTCTTGCTACTTTTTATAAGAAATTTACACTTGGTTTGTGTCATGTCACTGGGCCTCTTAACCATATTTTGAGAGGAAATAATAAGACATTTACCTTCTAGATAGACAACCAACAAAAGGATTTTGAAGAGCTAAATGAAAGTGTCTTTTCTCAACATTAGTCTTTGTTGTATTTGATCTTAGTCATTTGAGATTGAGATTGTTGCATATGACTATGTCATGGGAGTTGTCACAAAACATGGCCATCCCATTGACTTAGATCATGATACCTTTGGAGACACAATGTGGTGATATTCAACCCATAATGATGAAATATACGATATTCATCATGCTATTTAACAACATCGACATTTTTTCTTGGTAGGGAGATTGTTGTACACTTTGAGCATAATCCTTTACAACTCCTATAGACACAAAACATGTTAGAACACAATTTGATCAAGAAATGGATCACTTACATTCAACTATTCAATTTGGTCATCGAGCATAAGAAAGAGCATGCGAACAAGGTTGCAAATTACCTTAGTGAACCATGCCATTAAAACTTCTTATTGTAGTCCACACTTTGAGGACACAATTAGGAGAATCGATTGACAACCTAACACTATGTTTAACTAACAACTTTGTATCGATTTGATTGACTTCCAACATTGTTGATATGTTCAAGATTATCCTCTAATTGGAAAATCACTCTTTGGGCTTGGCCTTTTTTTGTGTTCCTCAAGGAACTCCTTGATCGTACCTTATACTGGAAGCTCTTTATCACAATTAACATGCATTTTGTCATAAGAAAGATCATTGCAATGCTCCAATTGCACTTCTACTAGCCCAACATATGACATGATGTTGAAGCTCAGTTACACTTGTGCATACCTTGCAACATAATCAAACTAGGTAACTAAAAATAGTGATTGTGAACTCCTATGCCTATTTCGTCTTGATCTTGGGAGTTTATCGGCATGCATTTCCTTTTAGTTTTGCTCCTAACTAAGCATCAACTTGCTTGTGTCTTTGTCATTATTGATCGCTTTATTAATGTGTCTATAAGATTCAATTATAGTGAGTCCATCTCTACCTCTTATGTTGCTCATCTTTTGTTTTTGCATCTCTAGTTAAACTTTGCCCAATTGTCATCCATAGTGTTTAATTGTGATCCCTATTCATTAACCACTTTTGGCAAGTCTTTTAGTCTATTTTATATACTTAGCTTGATAGTGCTACACATTTTTATCCATAATTTGATGGATATATGGAAGTTGTGAACAAAACCCTTATCCATCTTCTTCACATATATAATCATGCCCCTCCTCATACTTGGAATGACTACTTACCATTCATCCAACACACCTATAAAAGAATAATCCAAAACTCTATATGCCATGCCCTTTTCAAACTTCTCTTGGTTTTTAGCCCCTTCCTCCACTTTGACATAGCTTTTAGGTATCATTGGCTCTAGTCACTCCTTAACTAGTTTATGCATAGGACAAATCTAATAGTTTTATCTAGTGGCTTGACATATTCATAAACAAGTCCAACACATCCTTAATTGACAACGATAAAGTATTACTACAAACAATTGTTCAAATATAATCATTGTTAACTTTATGAAATGAATTAAATCCAAGTCAATAATTAAAGTGAATAAGTAAATTAAATTTAAGTCATGTAATTAAGTAGTTAGATATTCATACACACACATATACCTTAAGGAGTTGACTCTTTCATTTTTATTTTTCTAGAGAAAAAAAAAACGTAATTTCTATTCAGAGTTGAATGGAGAATTACATTCTTTATATGCTCTCAACACTTGTACGTGAATATATACGATGGGAAAGCTTTAGAGATAAGCCCCTTCTACATCTAGACCTTGAATCATCATCCTCTAACCTTCTGCGACAAAACAAATATAATGAAATAGTTTTTTTACAATGTTCTGTCCAATTCCTTGGGCTTATACAGTTTCAAAGGATTCAAAACATACCTTACTCATCTTGTTAGAAATAATACATATATATGTAAATGAAATAGTAAGAATTGCTAAGGAAAGATAGATAGTGAATCAAGGAACAATTATTTTATATAGAGAGTACTCCATCGATAGTTTCTTCTTGGTGCAAGGCTCCCTCTTTAATCCGTTGACCATCCTTTGAGAGACCATTACCAACATAATTTAACTCTCTGGATACATGAGCATAATAAAATGTTTTGAAATTGAGCAGAGACCTCTTTATGCTCTTCTACTAATGGTCGAAGAATTTTTTTTTGAATCTGTGAACCACTTTTCATCCATTTTATCACTAGAGAAGAGTCCCCCAAAACGTGTAGATGCATAGCCCCTTTCTCAATTGCCAATTTGAGGAGACATCTTAAAACCATAAATTTTGCAAAATTATGAGTCCCTGTACCCAATCCTGCTTTAAACTTAATCCTGCTTTAAACTTAAAAATTGATAAAATTCATAATAATTTGTAAATTGCCATCTTCCTATTAATTAACTCTCTCACATCATCTGGATGGTGTATTCATCATGTGTATTCATCATCTCTTTCATAATGAAACTAACGTAAATATTTATATTCAAGCTTACTTAAACTTTGAGATTTTAACCAACCCCACACGGGAATCACTTTAAAAGAGAGTTCAATGAATAGAAAACCCTATAGTTCCCTAAGAGATTAAAAAAGCACAAGGTGGAAATATTTGTCCTGGCCCTATGTGCATTTGAAAGTTTGAAGGAACCCGACCCCCGTCTGGAAAAAATATAGTTCCCTAAGAGATTAAAAAAGCACAAGGTGGAAATATTTGTCCTGGCCCTATGTGCATTTGAAAGTTTGAAGGAACCCGACCCCCGTCTGGAAAAAAGACCCGTTCAGCGCAGCGAGACACCGTCGGTTTCGTGAAGAAGCTCGAAGCTGCGAACAGAAGTCTGTCCAGTCTGAAGCCGCGAGAAGAATAGCCCGTCAGCTCTGTCGGGATGGAAGTTTCCAGAGAAGACACCCGTCCGTGAATAGACGTCCATCCTGAGAATATGAGAAGAAGCCCGCTCTCGTGACTGCTGGAGAAGAAGGCTCCCGTGTAAGTGTTCTTCTTTATCAGTCTCAGAACATTACAGTCTAGTCGAAGGCTATATATATATATATTTTGGAGAATGGATTGCGAGCATATTTTCAGATAAATTTGAGAAAAGCGGACAGAGGACAGTGGACAGAGCAGCATTTGTTCAGCAGTCAGACAAACAGACATTGAAGGGTTAAGCGTAAAACAGAGGTAACCCATAACTCTTTTAAAAAAATGGCAGGACAATACTCTTTTTTAGAATCTCAGTAATTAAATGGTGAAAACTATGCTTCATGGACAGTTTTAGTGGAAAACATTATTTCCTTTAAGAATCTACGGGGAATGGTAAATGCAACAGAAATCAAGTCCACAACAGACCAAGAAGCTATCAGTAAATTTGAAAATCGAAATAGGGAGGCCTTGTTTATTTTAACCATGTCTGTCACGGAACACATGATCAAACATTTTCGAAATGTCGAAGATGCTGAAATTGCGTGGACTAAGTTGAAGAGCATTTTTGAAAATCGCCAATGAGTGCTGTACAATGTATTTAAAGAATGTTCTTTATCGAAACGATCAGTGGGTTCTCAACAATATCAAGCTGGGTTTGTACATCCCAACAACCTCAACAACATTGCCCCTTAAACAAAGGTTGTGGGATTACAACAGTCAATAAGGCTTGCATACAAGGCTTCCAATCAAAGCTGTCCTGCATGCAAAACATGCTAACAAGACTGTTTCAACAAAACAGTGCAACAATGATTGTGACATTAGTCGATCAATCAACATGAATAAAGAGGAATACTGTATGGATGTATAGTTGACAATACACATCTATATGAAGTCTTCAAGCACCTGTTCAAATGCTGCCACGACAAATCATTAGTCCAACCACAATCAATTCTGGTACTAAGCATCAGTCCAGAATTCTGCCTCACATCTATATGAAGTCCTCAAGCACCTATTCAAATGCTGCCATGACAAATCATTCATCCAACCACAATCAATTCTGGTACTCAGCACCAGTCCAGAATTCTGCCTCTCATGCCTCTTCTGCAAAGATTTGTAAGCATCATTCCACCATACTGAGAATTTCGACTCTTGGACGAACTCCTCTTGTCTCTATGACGAGGATGGTGATATGGCAAAGAGTCTTGTTCCTACTGAACAAAAGGTGTAGGATAGGATGCGATTCCTGCTAAACCAGAGGTGTAGGGTGTCTTTTTAGTTTTTACATCACAAACCTGCACTTCAAATGTTATCAAGTCCTTTAAAAAAGTGCAATCCTAGTGGCATTTAGGAAGATTGCTTAATATCACCTTTGCAATACTTCCTCTCTCTTTAGGCTGGTTGTTTTCTGGCATAGGGGGGAAGACCCTAGAAAAATAAATGTTTTTGGCATTTTTTTAGAATACAATGGTAGTAGCCTTTACCAAGATTAGTGCCTATCCAATTGGGCTAGAGAGTTAGGGCAGATTTCACGCAGATTTAGAACAACAGTGTTTGAATATGATGGAGAAAACGTAATTAAGCTATCACAGATATGCCATAATTAGTCCAAAACATATTTTTAAAATATGCAAGAATAAAGTGAGAGCCCTTAAACAAGATGCATTGCCACAACCATTATATTACAGCAAACAATATTGTGCAACCAATAAATAAAGAAGGCAACAACAGCCTCTCTGATCAATAGAAATGACAGCAGCAAGATCCTTCAATAATTCAAAATTATATCAAGGATTAGGGAGGGTTTAACAACTTCCACCTTAATCTCTTATTTTGGGACAGATCTGCCCTCCTACAAAGATTATTCCAGCAGCAAACTAATGATAATTCTTGCAAAACCCTAATAGTCCAAGAAAATAATAAAGAGATGAAGAAACCTCAACTTGAACCAATGCCCTTCTTCCTATCCTCCCAAAAGATATTCAACGAAGTACTTGGGAGGGAAATCCCTATCTTCCAATCCCCCCAAAAGGTATTTAATGAAGTACTTGGGAGGGAAATCCCTATCTTCCAACCTTGCTCTATAAGCGAATTCATCTTCTTTATTTATAGCCTGAAATCCCTATCTTCCAACCTTGCTCTATAAGCAAATTCATCTTCTTTATTTATAGCCTGAAATCCCTATCTTCCAACCTTGCTCTATAAGCACATTCATCTTCTTTATTTGTAGCCTTGCTTTTTTTACAAGTCTTCAATATATTATCCAAACCCTAAAGTAAGGTGATCCTCCAAAATAGGCACTTTTTAGGGCTGAAAAGTCAAAATATGTCCTTTTAACCTTGAGAAGAGGTCCTCCTAGGTGGAGTGCATCTCCCAAGGTGTCTTTCTCATGGATCTAGGGCTTCTCTAACCCTATCAGACCCCTTCCTTGTGTTTAGAACCCCAACACACCTCTTCAAGTCACTTTACCTTTGTTCCTTCATAGTTTACCCTTGTATGTCTATTTCTAGGCAAGAGGATTTTTAAGAGGTAAGCTTACCTATCTTTAACATTAAAATTAACTTTGCAAAAAGGTTTTATGCCACATGGTCTTGCTCTAGGTAGGGTGTTCCTCCATTAGGGTGGTTTCTCATTCCTTCTTGGCACTTGCCTTTAAACATGCCCTGGGAAACTCTTTGAAGAAGGCGTTCAACATCAAGTGGGACTTTGACCATGCCAAGTGCAACTGAGTTCCATATGGCACCTTTACAAGTAGGGCATTTTCTCCTTTGGGCTTTGTTTGACCCCTACCTCGCTATAAATTGTGCCTTGGACTTCTCCTAAGGTAGGGCGTTGTTTATTTCAAGTGCTCATTTAACCTTTGCTCGCCATAAAATATGTCCAGGGCATCTTTCAAGCAAGGGTGTTCATCTTCTAGGTCCCCCTATAAGCTTACATCGTCCATCCAAGTGGTCCCACGTCCCTGGGTTCAATCCGTGAGTAGGGCATTCCATCAATGATGCAACAAAATGGTAATATAGAACATTTGAACATGTATCTGTGTCAACATATATGTGTCAAATGTGCTCAAATGGAACCTCAATGGTGAAATATACCTTGGTGATGATGCCAAGTACCCAGTAGCAGGAGTTGGTACCATTCTCTTCCAGCTCCACTCGGGTAACTCTTTAGACTTTGATGATGTTTTGTTTGTTCCAAGTCTCAAAAAGAATTTGCTTTCAGTTTTGGTTATGGAGAATAAGGGCTATGCTATGGAGTTCAAGAACCAACAAGTCCTCATCAGGCTGAAGGAATCTAGCCTAGATACAACTCAAGTAATAGGGGTTAGAGAAGGTAATCTTTACAAGTTTTAGGGTTAACCTGTTCAAGCCCTAGTTCATGATAGTGACAACTTGTGTGAGTTGTGGCACAAGAGGATCGGGCACCTGCATCACAAGGCATTACCTATTTTGAGGGAGATAATCACAGGTCTTCTAGAGTTCAACATTGAGTAGCAGGGAGTATGTAGAGGGTGCATGCTTGGCATAGGTTTAAGGAGATTCTAGACCTAGTGCATTCTGATGTTTGTGGACCGATGTCAGTAGCATCAATTTTAGGAAGCATGTATTATGTTTCCTTTATTGATGATTTCTCTCGCAAGACTTGGATTTACTTCTTAAAGACCAAGGATGAGGTCTTTAGTAGGTTTCAAGTGTTCAAAGCTCTAGTTGAAAACTAGACAGGGAAGAAGATCAAAGTCTTGAGATCGGACAATGGGGGTGAGTATACCTCCAAGGAGTTCAAGGGTTTCTGCAAAGAGGTAGGGATCAAGAGGGAGCTAACTGTTCCGTATAACCCACAATAGAACAAGGTTGCAGAGTATAAGAATTGATCCATCGTAGGGATTGCTGACTAGGACTTGTTGATGTTTCTTTGGGCAGAGGCATGCAACACAATAGTCTACATCCAAAACATGTGTCCTCACAGGATCTTGGAGGACAAGACACCAGAGGAAGCATTCATTGTTATGAAGCAAGAGGTGAGTCATTTCCGCATATTTAGATGTCTAGTTTATATCCATGTATCAGTGGAGAAGAAGACCAAGTTGGAGCCCTCTAGCAGGAAGGGTTTATTCGTAGGTTATAGTGAGACTTCAAAGGTCTATAGGGTCTATATTCTAGAGTAGAGGAAGATAGTAGTGAGTAGGGATGTAAAGTTTGAGGAAGACTTTGCATCCAGGAAGTCCCATGAGCCTATTCCAATGATATTGGATTAGGAGCAGGAAGCTTCGAAGGTTAAACCAAGGTCACGGATGACTTCTAGCGTAGGACAATAACCTTTAGGTGAATAGGAGGAGACATCGACTCCTTCCAATTTTGTCAGGAGTTCACTCAGACATTAAGGGATGCTCAGGAGTATGTTGAGACTCTTAAGAGCACATTTAGAGAGAGCACACCTCCAAAGAAGTTTCCAAACTACATGGCATTGATGAGCAACATCATATATTTCGAGCCTTCCAACTTTCTGGAGGAAATAGACAGGTAGGTATGGTGGGATGCCATGGTGGAGTACACCTCCATCATGGAGATGTTGTTTGGGACATAGTGCCAAGACCATTGGGGAAGTTGTTTGTGAGTTCCAGGTGTCTCTACAAGATCAAGCATGATGTAGATGGTAACGTTGAAAAGTTGAAAGCGAGGTTTGTGGTGAGAGGGTTCTCCCAGAGAGAGGGAGTGGACTATGAGGAGACATTTTCTCTAGTCGCCAGGTACACTTCCATTAGAGAAGTTATTTCCTTAGTTTCATTTATGGGATGGGGGATACATCAGATGGATGTGAAGACAACTTTCTTTAATGGGATCATTGAGAAGAAGTGTACATAGAGTAGCCTTAGGGCTTTGAGGTAAATGGGAAGGAGTCCCATGTTTGCAGGCTTAAGAAAGTCTTGTATGGACTCAAGTCGGCATTGAGAGCATGGTATTCCAGGATAGATGGTTACTTGCAGAGTATGGGTTTTACCAAAAGTGAAGCCGATCCTAATTTATATTATATATTTGTTGGGATTGATCTACTCATTTTGGTGTTGTATGTAGATGACTTGTTTCTGACAGGTGTAGAGACACTCATTGCAAGGTGCAAAGCAGTTATGGCTGTTGAGTTTGAGATGAAGGACATTGGCATGATGCATTATTTTTTGGGTTTGGAGGTTTGCCAGAGACCAAGCGAAATATTCCTTGGGCAGGGTAAGTATGCAGTTGAGATCCTAAAGAGGTTCCAGATGGAGGACTTCAAACCTATGGCCACACCCATGATCACTAATTTGAAGAAGGTGACAACTTCAGATTTAGAGTTGGTGGATCCCACGTTGTACAGGTAGCTAATAGGTTTCTTGATGTATTTGGTCAACAATAGACCAAATATATGTTTTGTAGTGAAAACCTTGAGTCGGTTCATGGTGGAGTTGAGTAGCAACAAAACATGTGCTCAGGTTCTCAGGTACTTGAGCGGCATAGTGGAGTATGGTCTGAGATATCTTGGAGATGGTGAAGTGAAGTTGTAGTGGTATACAAACTTAGATTGGGCAAACAATGCAGTAGACCCCTCAAGTGAGGTAGCTATCTTGGGGAATTGATCCCTAGACCTCCTGCATGAAGCTCAAAACACTCAACCATTTGAGCTAGCCCACTAGGCTAAACATGCGTGCTAGGATATACTACAAAATCATCAAACATATCTAAATATGAGAGGGGGTGACCCACTGTCGTGATCTTAATTTTCCGGGCACACAACCCTCTGTAGGTTCAAAACACAATGTATGATTTGAATAATACTTAGCAAATCAAAGGTGCCAACGATCTTCCTTCTTTGAGTGAGACATTGCTCTTAGTTGATTAGTCGACTACTTACTTAACATGTAGAACAATGTGACAACTTATAGGAGAAGACTTGGTCCGTGATGAAAGAATCCACACATGTTCATAATAAACTCCTCTCAACTCATCACACATCTATCATTTGGATTTGATCTCTCAAAAGTGTCGAGTTAGTCGATTGGTTCCCCCATTGATTAGTTGACCACAAACACATGTTCAATTTGCTTGTGATAAATCTCTCCAAACATAGAAAAGATTGAAAGCTATAATTGTAGTCATGATCCAATCTTTAGCAAATCCCATAAGTGTAATATAAAATCGTGCTAGAGCACACATAGATATGAGTAGAAGAGGACCATGATAAGAGGTTAGTGGACTTCACAACTCTTGTTGTTGTACTTGGGGTATTAGATATGTTCACTTGGAAGATATCATAGGAAAGAGAGCTCTACGTCCCCCACACCACACACAAAGGTGCCTTTCCACAAATTTCCACTACGAGCGGAGCACCTCATGGGACTCACCCTGCAACCCTCTTATGCAGCGCCTCAGTTGGCCACTTATTAGATTTCAAATTGGAGTTAGTGTGGATCACTTGAATAGTTGTAAGTCAATGTATTGATCACTAGCTTTTTTGGCACACCATTGATATTGCATAATTCAATACAAATTAGTTCTAATAAAGAGCACCATGCCCAAACATGAACAACAACCTCCTATATCTTCAAACAATGACGACAATTAGGACATCTGAAATTAACATGTAGATCCAACGTCAGATCTACACATGATCTTAGCAAATCCAGGCATTCAAGCAATTGATTTACAAATCCAATAACAGATCCATGCATTTCCATGCCCTTTCTTCATGGCCACACTTTGCAACTTTTGAATTTTCTTTGTTTCTAATTACACTAACAAACTATCTTTGGCCCTACAGTTTAAAAATACCTTATAACTAAATCATTACACTTACTTGCAATGTCTCCATTGACTCACCATAAGCTTCATGCATCCTTCCACGGTCCTCACCAAAATGACATTTAACTTTACTCCATATATTGCTTGTGCTTTGTTCCCATGTTAGGGTTTCAAGATGAGCCCATGCTAACCAAGTGGAATGGTAGTGTTCATAAACACCTTTAAACAATGAAGCACATCTACATAAGAAGATCCCAAAGAGTACAATGCATTGTGTGTGCAATGTGCATGTCAAATGAGGTTAGAGCCTAGCCAATAAATGGGTTAGGGTTTACGCCTAAGACCCCAAGGGGTGGGACCACAATAAACACCAAAGTGGTTAACCATAAATGAAGGAGTGATCAAGTGGTCCTAATGGTCCAAATTCCAATAAACCCCTCAAGTTGGGTTTACATTAAATATTCTTACAATCTGTTGTCAATGATGTGAACGATGAAGGGAAGAAAATCCCCAAGGATGGTAAAACAACTTCTACAGTGAAGCATGGTGGTGCTTCTATGGAAAAGCAAAACAAGAACATCGATTTGTTGTGCTATCAATGTATGGAAGAGACAAGTTCAGTGAACAAGTCAGAATGTGCATCAACGGTAGAAGAGTTGAATTCTTCAGCCAACCTTGATTCTCATCCAATTGAGGGGTCAATGGTTAGAGAAGTGGTTGGTGCCGTGACTTGTTCTACATCATTCATGTTGGTTACAAGGACATAGTTCATTTCTTGGTGCTAATTGCAAACACTAATTCGAAGTGGGCTGCAGACACTCTTTTGCTTGGTCTAGAGAAATAGATTTTGTTTTGGGACAAGTGATTATGCATAATATGACCATTAAGGGAAGGTTTTAAAGTAAATCTATATATTGATCATCGTTAATTTACTTGGTGTACTTTTGTTATTATATCACTTTATGTTACTTTTTATTATAAAGTAATTATGAGGTCATAAGCAAAATCATGTAATTGATAATGTATTTAGGAAATGGATGTTATGCAAGTTACATATCATACATCTTTTCTCTCTCTTCTATGTAATAGAACATTACACCATGGAATAATATCAATCAAGGACATCTTCTCTCTCATAATCTATTTTGCTTTTGTTGCCTACATACTTGTGTATCTTTGACAACGATATCCTAGTCGTTTCATATTCAGGTTGTTCTAAAAATTTGTCATATCTATGTTGGATATTGTACCCATTCGAGATACCGTACCTCTTTTAGTATCTATGCAACTTAGGTCCTCTAAAGTTTGCAATGTTTTATATGGTTAGATGTGAAGAGTCCTTAAAATATCTCAAATAATTTTATCATGAGTTAATTGTGAACCATTTAAGACGTGGGCAACAAAATGAAAGAGAATAGTTATATTCAGGTCAACTAGTTAGGTTTGCATCTAGTAGGGGTTCGTACCTAGAATTGGGTACGTGTACCCTCGCCTAATGCTGCTAGTTAGGTACGATGGGGTATGACCATGCAGATTTCAAGAGACCCTCTAATTTGGGTACATCAACACACGCTCCAATGAAAAATCTGATTTTTTTACAAAAATATGCATAAAAATAAAAAAAGGTGGGCCCAAGTTTGAAAACCCTCATCTACCATTTGGAAGGCCCTTTTATGAACTATAAAACCTTAAAACATAACACATTTTCACATTTTCATTCATAGCTTTAAGTGACCAACAATCCAGTGGAGGAGAAGAAGATTAGGGTTTTTGGTGCCTTTTTCCTTGTAGGGAATTTGTGGACAACAATAGTGATTGAAGAGGTGAAGTGTTCAGATACATCTAGTGTTCAAATTTTTGGTTGCAAGGGTATTTTCTTTGCATTTTCAACATTCTTCAATCTTTAAATTTTGTTTTTAGATTTTTGTTTTTCTTCACTTAAATTTTTTACCATGGCTTCAATGAATCCTCTCTATTTGTTGTGGAAATATTTTGAGAGGACAAAGGGGCTCAAGGGTGCAAGGGGGATATTAGAAATTAAATGCAAGCTTTGTCCTTAACATTGGAAAGGCACCTATACAAGGGTTAGAGCCCATTTTATGGAAATTCCAAGAAACGATGTTGAGTTTTGTACCATGCCAATTGATAAACTCTTTGAAGCACAAAAGGATCAGGAAAGGGAAGATGGTTTAGTAACCATGAATAAATTCTCATGCCCTAATGATAAATCTGAAAAGGAACCGATGTTATCTGATGATGATGCTTGTGGTGATGAGCACATGCCTTCAAAATCTTCCAAATTTATTCTAACCACATCATGTAAGAGAGCTAAGATGGGTGGCATTTATGATATGCTTGATGTGAAGGGTAGGGATGGTGATGATCTTGGAATAGTAATATTTTTTCTTGCATGTGTCATCCCTTTCGATGCAACCATCTCACCTTATTTTGAACAACTGGTTCATGCCATTAATGATGGACCAATAGGCTATGACTTATAAGCTATTTGGTTATGATAAGCTATGAATTGTGTTAGTTGACAAGGAGAAAGCACACCTTGAGAAGGCGATGGCTTCATTGAAGTTGTCTTGGAGTGTGGATGCATGCTACATTGTTATGGATGGTTGGACAATTTGCCAGAATCGTCAATTGTTGAACATCATTATCTATTCCATATTTTTTAAAGGTTATAACAAACCTCACAATCGCTATGTAGAGAGCCATCACAAATAAAAGACACATGGTTTGAAATAATCCATTAGGATTATATATATATATATATATATATATATATATATATATATAATATGATTAATGATGATTACAATGAATGGATGTGTTGGGGCTTATATAACCTTGAAGAGGAGTCTCTAGGATGAAGAGTTGTGACCCTAGCATTTACTTATAACAATAATATTAACCAATACTTAAGATGGTATTATACCAGATTAGGTATATTACAAGTTATTCTCCCTTGAAATACTTCGACCTCAAAGCACTTGAGGAAATCCAATGAAAAGACCTTTGAAATTTTTAACAATATTGTTGCATTGCAGATGAATAAATCCATAAATCCATTCTAGGTTGATCTTCTTTGGGACCGTTTGTTGACATGGTTGTTGGATGGAACATCTTGGATTATGATTCCAAGGGTGGCTTCAATATAGAAACCAAGTTGCATTGGAATTGAGATTCTTTAGAGTATAGGTGGAATATAGTTATTGTTTAGAAGATGTTGATAAGTTGATCAATTGATGTGATGACTGTTGTGATTAGGATGTCTATAAGGTGTCCTTGTAACCTAATTCTTCTTAATCTTAATTTCAATATTCTCCTAATTCACTTTAGGCTCTATCCTTAGTCATAAACTTGTGTTGTTTTGCCAATCATTAATATTCATTAGTGACAACACTTGGACTTTTATCTTGAATTGGATTCGTTGAGATTCCTATATTCATAGTTTGTGCTTCAATGTTCGAAAATATCCTTGATTCAATTAGGTCGATTCGTGTCTCTTTCTTGACAACTTGTACTTTTTATTTTATTTTTTATTTTTTCTCGTTGTTTCAATTTCTTAACTTTCGTGAGCAAGGTGTCATTTTGAATTTTTAGACGAGAAATTTCCTTGTCCTTTTTTGACAAGTCTTGTCAAAATTTCGCAGCTTATCCTTATAATCTTGCTCCTTATTTTGTGATACTTCATTGTTTTGGGTGATGTCGATATCTGATGCTTCATCTGTAGCTATTGATAAGTTGGCTTCTGTACAATACTTTGTTTTAATGTCACAAAATGTTGTTTTCTTTTTATTATGTGGAAACATCAAATATTTCTTTGTGAGGTTTAATCTTAAGGTACCCGATGTCTTCATCCATGTTGAACCTAAAATTATATCGACAATATCCCATATATGTACCACATTGAATTGGAATTTTAAAATATATTCATCCATCGTTAATGATAAATTACTAATTTGATAAATTTTTTCATTTTAAACCAAGCTTTCAATTATGCTTGACCCTGAGCTTTGTAATTGGTTGGCTAATTCAACATTAATATAATTGACAATCTAAGTTGGATTATTGATGACGTTAACATCTATCTCTTGAATAGTCCCCCCTTAAGTTATAATAATGCCAAAACATGCTTTGAAAGACCCCTGTAAAAAAACTTCCTCGCTCATTTCTACTAAAATCCATTCTTCTATTTTAATCATCAAGGCCCTTTTTGCTTCATGAGATAGTTCAAATTTGCTTACATAGTGGATGTTCCTTGTATTTATTAAATGGTGCCTCTAACATTTCCTTCTCATATATGCGTTGATATTATTCCATGGAGGGTAGTGGTAACTTATGGGTGCAACTTAATCTTCTTTTGTTGTAACCCTTTTCGCTTCATGAAATAGTTCAAGTTTGTTTACATAGTGGATGTTCCTTGTAATTATTAAATGGTGCCTTTAATATTTTCTTTTTGTATATGCGTCGATATTATTTCATGGAGGGTAGTTGGAAGATTATGGGTGCAACTTAATCTTCTTTTGTTGTAACCCTTGACTCTTTTACAATGCTCACTACTCTATTGATGTGATCGTGTAATATGCAATGAACATGGTTACATGATAAATATCTTGGCATCGTACATTTTGCTTCCCTCTAATATTTTAATAACCTTTAATTTCCTACTGGAATTTTTGTATGATCATGACGTTATTGGATGATTTCAATTTGTACAATCATGACTATTTTCAATAGTGATTCACCTTGAAAAATAGTCTACGATTGCTTTTACCCTTGATAGATTTTGTAGGGTAATAACATCAAGGCTTAGTTAAGCCAACGATTGTATATGACCACAATGTTGAATTGATTAGATTAATGCCCCCTGCTTTTCTTTTTCCTTTTTTTGGGCTTATGGATAGTTTGTTTGCCAGTGCGAACCCACTGACAATTATAATTCTGATAGACATCTGCAAATTGTTCTCACGAACAAATAAAACATGGTTTCATATACACAACGTACAACAACTCATTCTCTTTAGTAGTGTCAACATTGCAAATTCTTGTGTTGATGCGAGCTTTTGACCCTTGTCAACGCACACGTCTGATGGTTCCCACCCTCTATTGGTGGACACTTTAAACTTTGGGCTTAATATTAGTTATTCTTACCTTATAATCAACCTTCTCTCTTTCTAATTCACAGATCATGCTTTGCAAAAGCCCTTGATACTCAGTGGGGCCTACAAGTTGTTCATGGAGGGAAGCTCCGTTGATGACTTGAATTGCTCAGGCAAATATTGTCCTCTTGTGGATTCTTTGCCATACTTTCTTGCGGAATTCTTTGACTGGGACAACATTGCCTCCCAAACATAGATGTGGCAGAACAAACTCGCTTCTCAAAACCTTGAGCACATGTGAGATTTCACCTAGCATGCTTATAATTTGACTTTGTGCACTTAGAACATTGGACTCCTCGAAATCCAAGTAGGCACAAAACTACGTGAACGTAGATTGGTTGAATATTGGCACTCCTAGAATTGGTGCAAATTGTGCCTGCCAAACTATTGATTGCCCTTGCTGAAGTTGTCTTTGGCAGATCTCAATCATTCTTTGAGATATGAATGCACCATATTTTGTGACTGCATTGAAGAGTTGAGACAACTCTATGATCCACAATTGAGATATCCGAACTCAGGGAGGTGGGATCTTGCATATCTGTTGAATAACATGAGCATTAAATATGCCCACCACATCTCCTTGCTCTAATTTTATATTCTTTTGCTCAATGTCCGCTTGCATGATTAGACACTTGATTACATTGAAGCATGGGAATAACTCCGTTCTAGCTGTTGCTTTATGTTGAAGAGAAATTTTCACCATGTGGTTGGTGTTAATCTCTCTATAGTTGGAACTTGCTTGGATTTCTGCCTGGTTGTCTGCATCTACGGGCGATGGTGCAACATCTCGGTAGTGCCGATAAAGAAATATTTGGTGAAAATACAATATCGGTGAATAGTGAATCAGGGTTAAAGATACTATCTTTCTTATTCTTCATCATTCTTCTTCCTGCACAAAATAAGACATAAGCTATTATCTAGGTGAAGGCATTAAAAAAATACTACTATAGTTAATTCAAAGTGAAGGAAAATAATTGCAACAACAACATGACATTGCTTACCTTTTTCAAATTTCAAAGCCACAAACCTTCGGGTACTTGCTAGCATAGTTTTAAAACCGGAAACAGACATCGAACTGGTCACCTATCAACTCGGACATCAAACCAGAACTGGATCTACTTTGATTTCAATTTTCAACGACTCGGTTCAATAAAAAAATACATAAATAATTAAGTTTTAATGATTTTTTTTATTTTAAAGCTTTCAAACCATGATTCCAAACCATTAGAGACAAAATATGCAAAGTTTGCTCATCTATATACCATGTAAGCGTGTATATATCAAAATGGCGCCGAGTGCAATACATATCAGCAATACATTTTTCACAATTAATACTATTTTATGTTTTTTCCCTTCTTTTTCAACGACTCGATTCAATAAAAAATACATCAAATAATGAAATTTTAATGATTTTTTTTTATTTTAAAGCTTTCAAACCATGATTCCAAACCCATTAGAAACAAAATATGCAAAGTTTGCTCATCTATATACCATGTAAGGGTGTATATATCAAAATGTAAGTGTATATACTTGTTTTTAGTCTTTGATTTATATGGACTTTATCAAGCTTGAGTTTTAACTATATGGACTTCATTTTAGTTTACTTGAAATTTCATCCCAACCTGTCTGAGGATTTTTTTAGATGGGGAGGGGTAATTTTTTTATACTATTTCATGTTGAATTTTTTGATTTTCAGATCTGATAATTATTGCCTTATGATTTAAATGCTACTGTTATCATATAATAATTACACACTGAAAATCTCAACAAGACTTAGCGAACTTGATGAGAGGTTATTGTAAGTAATATTATATGAGATGATATATTACAATTGAGGGCCTTGATATATATACTTGGGCGGAGTGCCCTTTCATTAATGGACATGACTTTTCCATTATTGTCTTTTCATTAATTAATTTATTATTAATTATTGATTATTTATATATTTACACATTATATTATAAATATATTATATTTATGTTGATGATCATTTCCTCACATGCACGTCTAATTAATATAGATCACTCCATCCTGGAGCAGGCAATGTGAGAGCTCCTTGAGTCTATCTACTCCTCGTTAGGAGACAAGACTATGCCTGGGCCATTCACCACTAGCAAAGCTCCGTGAGTGAATGAGTCATTTCCCTTGGTCAATTTAACATGACCAATCTAGGAGAATGTCTGCTCGATGCTGCTAACTAGAGAAACATCAACATCCTGGGCATTTCACCACTAGCCAAATCAACATGGCCCCGTGAGTGAATGTATCATCCTTCCTTGGTCAAATCAGCATGACCAATCTGGGAGAATGTTTGTCCCTTGGCCATTCACCACTAGCCAAATCAACATGGCCTCTTGAGTGAATGTATCATTCTCCCTTGGTCACGTCTGCCCGATGCTGCTAACATCAACACAACCTCTCAGCGAGGGAGACATTCTGCATCATGCCAAGCTTGTCTCTGAAGTATACAAACTTCGCCTTAGACAGAGGCTTGGTGAGAATGTCCACAATCTGCTCATCTGTGGATATGTACTGGAGTTTTACTGCTCCCTTCTGTACCATGTCTCGGATGAAATGATATTTGATCTCAATGTGCTTTGTATTGATCAAATAGTACTGCAAGAAGCTTTCGAAGCCATAATGCTTCACAACTTGTGACACTGGCTGCAAATCGCGATATACTTTGCTTTTGCTTGTACTGAGTGCTACATAAGTCTGCTTCCTGCTAATCCAAGATATCATAGCTAATCCTAAGCTGAAGCAACGCCCCAAGGTGCTCTTTCTGTCCACTGCACTCCCTGCCCAGTCAGAATCAGTATATCCCTGCAACCTCACTTCACCTGAGACATATCTCAGACCATATCCAATTGTACCATGTAGGTACCTCAACACATGCTTTGCTGCAACCCAATGGAAGTGCCTCGACTCAACCATAAACTGGCTCAGGGTGCTCACTGCAAAGCAAATATCTGGCCTGGTGTTAACTAAGTACATCAAGGATCCAATCAACCGCATGTACATAGTGGGATCCACCAAATCTGAATCTGAAGCAGAATCACTCAACTTCTTCAGATTTGTCATCATAGGTGTAGCCATGGATTTGCAGTCCATCATACCGAATTTGCTCAAGATCTCAGCTGTGTACTTCCCTTACCCAAGGAAGATCTCACTTGGTTTCTGCCACACCTCCAATCCCAAGAAATAATGCATCAAGCCAAGATCCTTCATTTCGAGCTTTGAGGCTAACTCCCTCTTGCACCCGACAATGAGTCTGCCCTCGTAAGGAACAAATATACAACACCAAGATCAACGGATCACCATCAACAACCTTGTAGTAAAGGTTGGGATCTGCATCACTCTTGGTGAGTCCAAACTCATTAAGTATCCATCAATCCTGGAGTACCATGCCCTGGGTGCCTGCTTGAGTCCATACAAAGCATTCTTTAATCTGCAAACATGAGACTCCTTCCCATGTATCACAAAGCCCCGAGGTTGCTCTATGTGCACTTCTTCCTCAATCACACTGTTGAGGAACGCAGTCTTCACATACATCTGATGTAATCTCCAACCCATAACTGAGGCAAGAGAAATAATAGTCTTGATGGAAGTGTACCTGGCGACTGGAGCAAAAGTCTCCTCATAGTCCACTCCCTCTTTCTGAGAGAAGAAGATCACACATCATCTTGTCATGGTACTTAACCAAGAACTTCCTGGTCCCAGACCAGGATACCCCATAACACATTTGGGGGCCCTAGATCACCACTAGGGTCTTATCCACCAAGGTACACAACCAAGGATCAATCCAAGTACCGAGCAAGGATTCCCTGGAACACATCCAGGGGCCCTAGAACACATCTAGGGACTTACATCATCAAACTGCTTGGTCCTTGACCAAGAACCCCAACAATACACTGGGGACCCTCACTAGGGTCTTTTTCCATGGCTCTAACTGCTTGGTCCTAGACCAAGAACCCCAGGAGTGTACCGGGGGCCCTAGATCTCAGCTAGGGTCTTTGCCATCCTTCCGGAGAATGGGTCTTGCAACTGTTTAATTTTAACACTCCCTCTCAGCAGCACCAAGCTTGTCTCGAAAGTACACAAACTTTGTCAATGATAGAGGCTTGGTCAAAATATCTGCAGTTTGTTCCGCCGTCGGAACATACTGAATACTGAGAATGTTCTTTTGCACTATGTCTCGAACATAGTGATATCTCATCTCAATGTGTTTTGATCTGTCATGAAACACAGGATTCTCAGAGAGCTTAATACAACTCTAGTTATCATAGTGAATTACTGTGGGTTCCTGCTCAGCACTGAACAAATATGAGAGTAGCTTTCTAAGCCATAATGCTTCTCTACTAGCAGCACTTGCAACAATGTATTCTGCCTCAGCAGTGCTTTGGGCTATGGAGCCCTGCTTCCTACTGGACCAGGAGATCATAGCTGAACCCAAACTGCAACAATATTCAGAAGTGCTCTTCCGGTCCACTGTACTGCCCATCCAATCTGAATCTGTATAGCCATGAAGCATTACACCTCCACTAGAAGTGTATCTGAGCCCATAGGCTATGGTCCCTCAGACATATCTGAGAATATGCTTAGTAGCAACCATATGAATGTGTTTCGGTTCACACATGAACTGACTGAGGGCATTCACTGCGTAACAAATGTCCAGTCCGGTGTGTACTAGATACATCAAGGACCCAATAATTTGACGATATACGGTAGGGTCTTCTGTATTTGAACCTTTAGCTTGATCATGTAACTTCTCCAGGTTAGAAATCATAGGTGTGGTCATGGACTTATAGTCCAACATCCCAAATCTGCGAAGCACATCAACTGCATACATGCTTTGTGAGAGAAAGATCTCACCAGGTTTCTGCCACACCTCTAAGCCAAGAAAGTAATGCATAAGACCCAAGTCTTGTTAGTTTTTTTAGCTCGGGAGGTACTCCGCATGTTTTGTCTTGTATACGGGATGTTACTTTAATGTTTACACTACAAAGCACTTAACTTTGTAATAGTTTTTATAAAGTTGTTTTAAGTGGTTCTTTTATTCAAGTGACTTTTTTAATAAAGTCTACCTTCTATTTTTAAAGTGACTTTATTTTCATAAAGCACTTATGTAATAAAGTGAAATCACTTTAATATTTCAAGTGATTCATTTTGGAGGGAATGGATCATGAGTCATGACCCTTGATCTTGAAAAAGGCAAGATCTAATCTTGGCCTTTGGATCTAGGGTTGGGAAGGTGAAAAGACACTTTGGGGGGGGAAATGTCATTTTCAAATTATAGAAGAATGCATTGGGTAGTGTGCAAGGCATGTTGAGAGGACATCGGGAGGAGAGTTAGAAAGATTTTTTGAGCATGCTTGAGAGAGGAAAGTGAGCAACAAAGAGGGCATGATTCCCGAGAAAATTTATCTGTGAGTTTTGGGCTGAATTTTTTTTTTCCTGTTGTGGGAGGTCGTACTGTATGGATCTGTATAGTTTGCACGATTTTGTACAGTTTGTACAGTCGTACGTATTTGGCATGGAAATCGAGGCAGCTTCGGGCACAGATTTCGAGGCAGATTTCAGTTTTCTGTTCACTGTTCCTGGGCTGTACGGAACAATCTGTACAACTGGCTGTGGGCACGAAAAATGAGGTACGGAGGTGGCCGTACAACAGTACGGTTTTGGCATGAGAAACGAGGCAGATTTATGTGGGACAGATTTGGTGCTGTGAGGTATTTTCCTTGGCTGGAAATGTGGTTTTGTTGCTGTTTTGTACTTTCCTGAAGCATAATAATAAGATCTCTTTCTCTCTCTCGTTGGGT
>ML798258.1:188384-213464 GCA_009831015.1 Picea engelmannii | reverse complement strand
AAAGAAGGGTTTCAATTGCATTTTGAAGGCTATAATTTCCTGTTAGACGAGCCAGACTCATATAACCTTCTTATTAATTTTTTACTTTTTGAATTAGAGAAATTAATTAAAAACATTAATGACAAATGGATAGCTCACTCATATTTGTCTGTTTTCCAAGTATTATATTTCTCTGTATTCCACCTTCCTATTTTTATATAATTGTGTTAGTTTATCACTTAAATGATATGTAGCATAACATTAAACCAGGGGATTAGAATTAATTGTAATCCCTAACCTCCACACTGGAGGTAGGGACGGAGATAGCGAATAATATAGCAACTATTTCCATTCAATGATATTCTATGTGGACTGGCCACCTCCTCCCAAAATATATTCTGGTTTTTCAATGCACTGTTTTCAGTTTCCTTCTGAAATATGAATTGTTCAGGGTAAAAGAGTGGTGTGGGACTATTACACATGCATATATAGATGTAAGCTCCGTTTATCAAACTAGATGTAATGCTCTGAAAATTATTCCTGGAAATTTGCATTGATGTCGCTGGTCATGTTGCACTATCATTCTTTCAATTTAATTGTTTAAGACTCTGCGTTTCTATCATAAATTGATGAACTCTTATTCAGGAATGTTCCTATGGTTTATTTATATTTCTCAACTTGTTAGCTGTTTGCTATTTCTTTAATCTGCTAGCTGTTGTAGAGATTTTCATTTTCTTATCGGATCTTGTCCAACACTTTTTTATTACTTTCTTTGATACAAGTTTTTTCTTCCATTTTCCATTTTTTAATCTATTTCTTCCTAGAACCAACTTTAGTTTTAAATTATAATTTAGTTTTAAATTACAATCCTCAGTTAATACTGTAATATGTTCCGATCTGTATACCTTATTCGGAATATATGTCTCAAGAATGCTAGGTATTTATTAGCAAATAATGTGTTTCATTGTAAAACCTGCGCCAGGAAGAAATACCACAACTAAAAGTTGAATATGAGATGTAAATGTTTACCGCGAACGTATCGAATTACGAAGATTGCAAGAATGTCTACAATGGCTGTTATGTAACTTCTTTATCTAAAGTTAAGCCTCCAATAAGAGGAAACAACAATAAGGCTGTTGTCAATGTTTTTTCAAGTCGCTCCACCCTACTAATCTGGTGTGTACAGCATCCACAACAATGTTAAAATTCATATTAGGTCAAGACGATGCCCGGAGTTTCCGGATGTAGACTCTCATGAATTACAAGCGACATGAACTGTTTGACGGAACCACTGTATTGCAAAGCTGGTCTGAAGGTTGCTTCGTATGACAAAGCTGGTTATCCTGGTGCTCTTTTATTGTTATCTCGTTCACTAATTCGTTATTGAATAGAAATGGAAATGGAATATTCAAGCTCCAGCAATGGTAAGGGAGGAAATAATGATAATAATAACATGTGTAACTATATGTTGTGATGAAGCAATAAGTTTTCAAATGAGGTATTTTGTGGAGCTCCGGGGATTAACCAGGATGATGAATGATACTTATATTAATAGAGAATAATGTATTAGTTTGAATATGATTAAAAACATATGAGAAGGTTTACAGGTTTACATTTATAGGAAACTAACGAAGAAACCCAACAAATAACTAAGAATAGTTGTTTTGTTGGGAACCTATCTAAGTTACAACTCACACTTAATGTGTTGGAAAACACTAATGCCAACACACCCGTAAGTGAAACTTAAGGTGAAAACAAAAGAAAACACACATGGGTCTCGAAGACAAGGCCTCATGAGGTATCCATATACAAACTCTCATAAACACATAAACAAAGAAAAGGAGAAAAGGAGAAAAGTCCATAGGGTAAAATATCCTATCTAAAAGAGAGTTAATCTCCCATGCACATTCCAAACTGCTAAGGCAATGAGAGGTGAATGCACGCCCCAAAAATAAATTGATCCTCTAGAATTGAATCCTTGATGAGATACTCATTTACAACTTAGAAAACATCATATGTTGAGTGTCCATATGGATGCCAATCCATCTCACAAGAGTGCATGGGTCACTAGCTCTGCAATCACCAAGTCAATATAGTAATTAGTGTTGCATACAAGGCTCACTTTGAAGACGGTAACGAGTAAAAAATCACTAGAGGAAGCATTGCATACCAACCCCCGACAATGTTGAACTCATGGAAAAGATGATGACAATGGATGTCACAACTTGATGGATAAAGTATGGGTACTAGTTATAGGCAAAAAAGATGCAAAACAATATAAGAAATAAACACTCCAAAGTGGAATGCTCCAAAAGAGAGTGCAGTACATGGAGACAAATCTCTCGTTACATTCCTAAAACTGTCGTATTTCATATATAAACTAGTATGCAGAAAGAAAATAACTAACTAGAAATGGAAGATAAACAATGATATAACCATAACAATACCACAATAATACCATAATAACACCACAAAGAGCACTTTGATTACTGAGAACATTGTTCACTTGCCTCTTCTAGGGGGAAACCTCCAACGGAGTAGAGCTTTATTACAATAATATCCAAGACAAGATTTATTATACCCTCTACTTTTATCTAAATCTATCTATCCAAAAGAACAATCTAGAAGAAGATCCTTCTAGAAGTGGAAGCTTCTATAAGGTCTTCTTACATTTGACTTATTATTCATTATTGCTAGGCCTTATTAATATTGGCCTTCATTACATGGAATTATATTATTCTACCTACGTGAGGGGTTAGAGAGGTTAGGTCCCTAACATTCCATCCCCCTTGAAGAACAACCTTGTCCTCAAGGCTTCAGATGAGGGAATTGTTGTAGAATGGTGGCCGACTCTGAGGTGGCATCTTCTAGAGGTGTGTCTTTCCATTGAACTAACACTTCCTCAATGGTGCGCTAATGGAGATGACACTCTTGCTAGGCCAAGACTGTTTGTGGTTGCAACCATATGGAACCTTCTTCATCCAAATCAGGAAGACTAGTTTGAGTTTGGCACTTATTTCCAATCACCTTGTTTAAGCAGGAAACCTGAAAAACAAGATGGAGCTTCGATTGACTAGGTAGAGCTAATTGATAGGCCATTGAGCCCACATGTTTGAGAACTTGATAAGGACCATAAAATTTGGGTTCAAGTTTTTGCCAGTGGTGAGATTTTAGGAAATTCTTCTTATAAGGTTGTAGTCAAAGAAATACCTTGTCCCCTTCAACAAAATGGCATTTAAAACGACCTTGATCTTCTTATTTCTTCATGCGATTCAGAGCCATGACCAAATTGTATTTGAGGACATGAAGAATAGCCTACCGAATTGTAAGATTTGTGTCAACCTCCTAAACCTTCGATACCCTTGGCATATAGGAGAGAATTGATGGGGGATTTTGGCCATAGACTGCTTCAAAAGGAGTCATTCGAGTAGTGGTATGGTAATATGTGTTGTACCACCATTAAGCTAGGGGTAACCATTGAGCCTATCGATTTTGTCGCTCAGATGAAAAACACCTCAAATATGTTTCCAAACACTTGTTGACAACTTCTGTCTGGCCATCCGTCTAGGGGTGATAGGCAATGTTGAGATGTAATTGGGTGCCCTGTAGCTTGAAAAACTCTTGCCAAAAATTGTTGGTAAAAGTGGGGTCTCTGTCAGAGACATTAGAATTAGGCATGCCATGAAGCTTGAAGATATTATCCATGAAGAGTTGAGACACTGTGGCGGTTGTGAATGAGTGTTGAAGAGCACAAAAATGAGAATATTTGGAGAGATGATCAACGACCACCATGATGATTGAATTATTGTCCGATTTAAGTAATCCTACAATGAAGTCCATAGAAATATCTCACCAAATAGCAGGGGGCATCGGAAGTGGTTGGAGTGTGCCTGGAGATTTGACAGTTTCTCCCTTGTTTCTTTGACATACCTCGCATTTAGCCACAAAGGTGTGGACATCTTGTTTCATACCTTCCCATAAAAAAGAATGTTTAACCCTTTCATAGGTTTTGGTAAGTCTGGAATGCCCTCTTGTGGGTGAGGCATGAAATTCAGAAAGAGCTATGGATTTAAGTTGGGATTTCTTGCATAAATACAAACAACCTTTGTGGCGAAGCTCTTCATTATGCCAAGAGTACCCTGGAGAGACTGAATAATTGTGGTGCAATTGGTGGAGCAGGCTAGAAATTTTGGGGTCTTGCAATCATTCCTGATGAATAGCTTGGAGACAATCTAGTACAATGAAGGAGAGGGAGAAAAGGGACCCATATTCTTCATATTTCCAGGAAAGAGCATCAACCACTAAATTTTCCTTTCCCTTCTTGTAGATGAAATCATCATCATATCCAAATATCTTGGTCACTGATTTTTGTTGTGTCGGGGATGAAATTCGTTGTTCCAGGAAATACTTGAGAATCTCATGATCATTTTTTATTTGGAATCATTGACCCAATAAGTAAAGGTGCCAGAGATCCACAACATGTATAATATCTAACATTTCCTTTTCATAAATGGATTGGCCCAAATGTCACTCTGAAAGTTGTTTTCTAGTGAAGGCCAAGGGTATGCCATCTTGCATGAGGACGTGTTCGACAACACAAGTATTCCAACATAGGACGAACACCTTCATTAACCACTCACAAAACTAGATCAAAGATCAACACACTGATGTTTTGATGTGGTAAAACCCTTATGGGGAAACATCCACGACCCGAGCCAATGCGGCCACTTGGAGCAATTTATTAATGAAAAATAAAAAGATTATAGAGAATTACAAGAGAGTTTCTCAAAATCGATCATCGGAAAATGACCCTCCATGATATTTAAATAGATATCATGGACCAATTGGGTGCTAAGCCATGGATCAATGGTCTTTAAGATCGAGGAGAATATGAACCGTTGGATTACTCTATGTCGAGAACATATCGTGACCGACAGATTTACTAACTACAAATGCATACTAATGCATACTAAATAAATACACTAAGAAACACACTTTTACCTAACGACACATTAGACCAAGTAGATCTTAACTAACTCCTAAGTGTCTAAATATCCTAACATCTCCCCTTAAGAACAACTTGGGATAGGATTGAAGGATTTACAATAGTGACACAATAGGAGAAGGAAGGAGGTAGTAGAGTTTATCCCCCCTTAATGACAACTTCTTGAACTCCTAACATAGATCAAAGTTTGGAAACCTTTGCCTCTGTAAGAGACTTTGTGAAAATGTCTACAACTTGATCTTCTATAGGGAAAAAGAGCACCTCAATAACTTGATCATGAATGAAATTTCTGATGAAGTGCATGTGTAGCTTGAAGTGCTTTCTCCGTTGATATTAACTAGGTCTTTGGCGAGCTTGATGGCACTCTGATTGTCACACCAAAGGCTGGTCGGATGTTCCTATTGGAATCCAAACTCTGAAAGGATCTATCAAAGCCACAAGGCTTCCTGACTTGCATTTATTGTTTCTTGGTACTCTACTTCTATTGAAGAAAGTGCAATAGCCTATTGTTTCTTACAGGCACAAGTGACAGGTCCTGAACCAAGGATGAAAACATAACCTGCAATAGACTTCCAATCATCGAGGTCATCAACCCAATCTAAATCAGTGAAACCAACCAATAAAGGAGTCCCCCTTGAATAGTAATGTATCCTAAACTGAACTGTACCACAGACATAGAGAAGTATCATTTTAGCTTCTTTCCAATGGCTTTCATGGGGTGTTTTCATATTCCAAGAAACAAGAACAACAACAAAGGAAATATCGTGACAGGTATGAGTCAAGTATAAGAGGCTACCAACTAACTGACGGTATAGGGTGGCATCAAGTTCGGGAGAATTAGAGGTGGAAGTAAGCTTGACTCTAGAATGGAAGGGAGAAGGGAATGGTTTACAATCATCCATGTGAAAGTGATGAAGAAGGTCGCAAGCATACTTATAATGGGAAAGAAAAATTTCTTCATTGGTTTGAAAAACTAAGTCTTTAATTTCAAATTTTTTCTTAAGGATGGTTTTCACATGGTTTAAAAGTTTTGAGTCACTACCAGTAAGGATAAGGACATCAACATAAAGGAAAAGGATTATGATATGGCTTCCTACTTTCTTGGTATAGACATTAGGATTAGAATGGAATCTAGAGAATCCGGTGTCAATAAGAAAGTTGTACATTTTGGCATACTAAGCTCGAGGAGCCTTCTTAAGACCATAAAAATATTTCTTAAGGCGACAAACAAGGCTAGAGTCATTTTGGACATATCTAGGAGGTTTTTCCATGTAGATTTCTTCTTGCAAGTCTTCATGCAAGAAGGCAGATTTAACATCCATGTGATGGACCTCCCATTTATGTGAGGTGGCAAGGGAAAGAACAAGGAGGATGGAATTCATTTGGGCTACAGGGAAAAAATTTGAAGTCAATTACTTCATCTTGGAAAATCCTTTAGCAACTAATTGATCCTTGTGTCTTTCAACACTTTCATCTGATACATAGTTAGTTCTATAAACCCATTTACATTTGACAAGTTTTCTTCCTTTTGGAAGAGGTACAAGATCCAAAGTATCATTTGCCATTAAAGAACGATACTCTTCATTCATTGTTGTATCCCAATATGGATGACCTAAATCTTCTACAAATGTCTTTGGATCATGAGTCTCTGAAACTTGAGCCACAAGAGAAGAGGCTCGTTGGAACTATGAATGTGTCCGACATTGATATGAACGATCACCTACAAGATCACCAGATGCTTCTCATGTTGAACTAGTGGTGGTTTAGGTTCAAAGGAATCAACTAGAGGAAGGTGAGCAGGCAGAGGTGGATTTTCATCCTCACTATCATCATCTGAAGAAGAAACCAGAATAGGAACAAAAGAAGGAATAAAGGTCGAATATGGATTGCAGTCCGAAGAAGGCACAATTGTCGAATTAGGCTTGCAAGCCAAGAGATTTTCATCAAATTTAACATCTCTTCTAATAATAATTTCATTACAATGTGGTTGAAGAAGTCTATAACCCTTGACATCTTCAGAATAACCAACAAATATAGACTTCTCACTTTTAGGCTGCAATGCTTTCCTTTTCTCATCAAGAATGTGAGCCCATGCTATACTGCCAAGTACATGAAAGTGACTTACATATTGTTTAATTTTATTCCAATCTTCTTCTAGTGTTATATTTTTAAGAGCCTTTGTGGGAGTGAAATTTACTATGTAATTTTCATAGTTGATTGATTTCACCCAGTACTTTAAACTTAATCCCTTAGATTGGATCATATAATTAGCCATTTCTTTTAATGTGTGGTTATTTCTCTCAACAACACCATTTTTTTGTGGTGTATATGGAACAATGTGTTGCATTTGGATGCCTTGTGTATTGTAGTAACTTGTAAAATTATTTTTCACATATTCACCTCCATTATTTGTTCTTAACTTTTGAATTTGATGTCAATATTGTGTTTCTACAAGGGCCTTGTAGGCCAAAAACTTGTCAAAAACTTCACTCTTAAGTTTTAAGAAGTAAACCCCAGTACATCTAGAAAAGTCATCAATGAAAGTTAAGAAATACTTGCACCCAGAAAAAGAAGGAGAAGAAAGTGGACCACACAAATCACTGTGAATAAGCTGCAAAGGGCCCGAGGCGTGCCAAGAGGCATGTTTGTCAAAAGTGTCCCAATGATGTTTTCCAAGAACAAAATCGGCACAAACACCATCTTTGGATGAAACAAGAGGAAGACCACTCACCATCTATTGATTACATAATTGTTGTAATGAGTGATAGTTTAGATGACCAAATCGTTGATGCCAAAGTTTCCTCAAGTCATCACTATGAGAAACAAAAATTGATGAAAAAGATGATGACCCAAAGTTGTCAAACTTGTACAACTTGGTAATATCATAAACAATTCTAGTTGTAAGAACATTCTTAGGATCTTTTAGATACTTGATTACAACTTTCTGAGGTGAAAAATCTATGGTTTTACCTTCACCTAAATGATTTATTTGAGATACTGATAGAAGGTTACAAGAAAGACTTGGAACACATAATACATCATTGAAATGATCATTTTCTACTTGAACTATTCTAGATCCTTCAACACTAAGAGCTATATCATCACCAACAAATATTTTCTTGGTGTTACATTCATTTAGAGCATAAAATATGTCTTTATCCTTAGCCATATGACAAGATGCTCTAGAATCAATAAGCCACTCATCAGAAGAAGAAGTAGAAGTTCTATTGAAGGAGAAACCAGAAGTAGAAAGTGCATGTCCATGCGAAGAAGAAGAAGAAGTAGAATCAATATTGATGTTGTGATTCTTCATCATTGCTTCTAAAGATGCCCTCTTCTTGAAACATTTGGACTCATCATGACCATATTTATCACAAAAGTTGCAATGTTTGTCAGTCTTCTTACTTTTATATTTTTCTCCTTTGTCACCATTAGGAGCGGAAGCTGTCTGAGTGGGTTTGGGACCCTTATATTGTTTTTTGTTGTGGTGAGGATGTTGCTTCGTGGGATTCTTGGTTTTATCTTTCTAATGGACAACTAAGGCTTTGTTGGAGATACCTGCAGTGTTGATCACTCCAAGTTGTACAAGATTATCTTGCTCTCTAATCAAAGCATCACAAAAGTTATCAAGACTGGGTTTTTGATAAGTCGTCCCTAGATCCTCTTGCATGGCATAAAAGGTAGATACAAACACAAAATATTCACTACCTAGCTTAGAAAGAATAACATAGATGCAACGATATTCTTCTATCTTTATCTTACATTCTTCACATAAAGTGTTGAGTGTTTTAAACTTAGATAGATAGTCTTCAATGGAAGAAAAATCATTTGGAATTAAACTCAATACTTGATTTTCTAATTGTTGTGCTCAAATAATATTCTGTTTACCAAACACAGATTCAATCTTTTCCTAAGCTTATTTGGGTTTATCAATTGATTGATGGTGGAACCTTAAATCATGAGAGATGGACATTCTGATTAATACACGTGCTTCGTCATCCCTATTATCCCATTTGACTTTCTTATCAGCATCATTGGGTGTTGTTTCATTTCCCAAGGTAATCGGGTACAAGACTTTACTTCTTAATAAATCCTCCATATGGGATTTCCATAGATGGTGTTGGTAAGCAAGAGATTACTTGTAGAATTCATATTAAATATGTGGATAATATGGATTTAAAAACTGAAACTGATGATCTGGATGGAAAGATCTCGAAAAATTATGTTGTTTAAAACAAACAACACTAAAACAGACTTCGGATGTGAAAGTTTTGACCCTTTTTAAAAAATGCATAAACAATAACCAAAGGACCACGTGGTGGTGTAAGTTGGTTTATGAAGTGACTCACTTTTATAAAGAGAAGTGGGGATCACTTTTACAATGAAGTTACTTTATAAAAAAAAATTGCATGCAAAATAAATAACTCTAAAATAAAATATTAAACCTATTTATAATAATTCACCTTTATACTTGAAGTCAAATACACTTTACAATTTGAGCATGAATGTTTTCAAAGAAAAAGTAATAAAAAGAGAGACTTGAACTCAAGACCTCTTACTTAATAAGGCAACTTTTAACCAAATGGTCTAGAAAATCATATTGTATTTTTTAGCAACAGGATTGTTGTTGTTGTTGTTGTTGAATACGGCCTTGGAGAGCATGCTAAAAAAAACTATTTTCACACAAGAAAAAAATTTCACTTATCGATGACAACAAAGGTTAGATTTCGGTTAGCTTACTAGGAAGATGCACCTTTTCCTATCTATTTGTGATTTTCTGATATCATACAGGGCACGGGGAAAATAACATACACAGATCTAAAAGAGTAGCAACCCAAAAAAATATATATATATATATATAACCAAAATAATACTCTGCAAAAATTTTAAAAATGCGTATTCAGGATGTATACCTTCGGATCTGACTAAAATGGTCGTATCTTGGGGAAAAAAAACATTTTCGAGTGAAACAAATAATATTCTTGACCGAAACGAATGCTTCAGACACAATGGAACAATCCTCTCAGCCCAGAAATGTACGAAAATGATAGAAAATGGAGATGATGCAACTCGGCTTCACGATCTCGATCTAGAACAAGAATGGGTCTTCAAATAGGCTCTAATACCATGTTTGACAACACATGTATTCCAGCAAAGGATGAACACCTTCAGTAACCACTCACACAACCAGATCAAAAATCAACACACCGATGTTTTGACGTGGTAAAATCCATATGGGGAAACATCCACGGCCCCAGCCAACACGACCACTTGGAGCAGTTTATTAATGCAAAAGAAAAAGATTACAGAGAGATTTTACAAGAGTGTTTCTCACAATTGATCATCGGAAAATGACCCTCCATAATATTTAAATAGATATCATGGACCAATCGGTTGTTAAGCCACATATCAATAGTCATTAATATCGAGGAGAATATGAACCATTGGATCACTCTATGTCGGGAACATATTGTGACCGTTGGATTTCCTAACTACAAATGCATACTAATGCATACTAAATAAACACACTAAGAAACACACTTTTACCTAATGACACATTAGACCAAGTAGATCTTAACTAACTCCTAAGTGTCTAAATATCCTAACAGGACGGCTCCAATTTCTTTCCCGAAAGAATCACATTCCAATACGATTGTGTTTGTGAAGTCTGGGAGTGCTAAGAGAGGGGTCAATCATATAACATCTTTTAAGGCTTGGAAAGCATGATCCACAACTGAATTCCAAGTGAAAGCATTCTTTTTAAAGAGGGAAGTGAGAGAAGCTACAATCTTTCCATAATTCTAAACAAACTTCATGTAATAGCTTGTTAAACCCATAAAACCATGCAAGATCTTAAGAGTTATAGGACGGGGACATTCTTGCATAGCTTCAATTTTCTTAGGATCCACTCGGACACCATCCTTGCCAACAATATGACCCAAATATTCCACTTCTGAGGCCCCAAAGGCACATTTAGATTGTTAGAGGAAATGTTGGTGCTTAGAGAGGAGATGGAGAACTTGATTCACATGGGAGAGATGAGATGACCAAGTTTTACTATAAATGAGAATATCATCAAAGAAAACTAAGACAAAATGATGGAGAAAAGGATGGAAGACATGATTCATAAGACTTTGGAAAGTGGAAGGAGCATTACACAATACAAAGGGCATTACCAAGAATTCATGATGACCCTCATGAGTGAGAAATGTCATCTTGGGAATGTCTTCATATTTCATATGGATCTGGTGGTAGCCAGAACATAGATCCAATTTGGTGAAATACTGAGCACCATTCAATTCATCCACGAGGTCATCAATGATAGGAATGAGGAATTTGTCTTTGATTGTGAATTTGATGAGGGCTCATAAATCAGGACACATGCACCAAGTACCTTCTTTCTTGAGTACCATGACCACATGGGAAAAATAGGGGCTAGTACTGGGACGAATAACATCAACTTTGAGTAATTCATGAACAATTTTCTCAATTTCATTCTTGGGTTGACGATAAGGATGAACATTGGGAGGAAGACTGTCTGAGATGAGAGGGATGGAATGATCATGGTCGCCACGAGAAGGGGGTAGTTATTTGGGGGTAGTAAAAGCAACTTGGTGGAGAGTGATGATATATTGGAGTTCGGGATGCACAAAAGGTGTCTCAACAACATGAATGGAGTGGAGTTGGGAGATAATTCCCGTATGATCTTTTTTTTAGGATATTTTTCATGCATTGGGCACTGATGATATCAGGGGAGCCTGTTTTGATGCCTTGCAACTTATATTTTTTTCCCTTGTGTTGTAATTGCATGGTTAATTCCTTAAAATACATGAGAATGGGGCCAAGAGTACGTAACCATTCGAAAACAAGAAAAAATTCACAACCACCCATCTCTATAGAAAACATATGGGATTTCAAGTGATACTGACCAATTTGGAGTCACACATTTTCACATCATTCCCCACATTTCATGGAACCACCATTGGCAATCATGATTTGAAAATTATTGAATGCATGGATGTAATAATTGACTTCTTGTGAAATGCGGCAATGAATAAAGTTATGGGTTCTACTAGTGTCCACAAGGATGATGAATTTCCTATTTTTTATGTAACCAATTAATTTGAGAGTCTAGAGAGAAGAGAAGCTAGTGAGGGCATTAAGTGAAATCATTGGTTCAACTTCGGGTGGGTCAGAGAGTGGGGTGAGGTCAGATGGAGGTCATAGTTACTCCACAGGTGGAACAACAACATCTTCTTCATAAATATTCTCAGTCACATCCATAAAAATATTTTGTTCCTTACACTTATGCTCGAGAAAATATTTGTCATCACAATTATAACAAAGACCCTTGATTTGACGTTCAACCATTTCATCCCTGGTTAATTTCTAGATCTTGAGGGGAGGTGCATAAGGTGCAAAATGGGTGGGTTTAGGGCATGGAGGAAAGGAGGGTTTGCGGGTCTAGGAGGACACAATTGTTTGGGCTTCCTTGGCTCGTTGAGTAGCTTCCAACCAAGTTTGGGGGTGTGCCATGAGAGCATGGGCACAAATTTCATCTTTGAGGACACTGATAAAGAATTCCCTAAATAAATCATCTGACATGCCCTTCGTTATGAAATAAAAATGCTCAAATGTGGAAATAAATTCTTCCACCATCCCAGATTTCTTTAACTTGGTCAAATGACCTAAATGGTGGGTGTCAGAGTCGAAACGGTCATAAAGTTCGGCCACGAACTGTGTCCAAGAAAGATACCCTTGGCATCCCTATTTTCACCATTTCCACCATTGCCATCATTCCAGATCTATATGTAGGACACCATAATAAAGTTAGGCTAAATCATGAGTAATTCCATGCAAAGAGAAATAATGTTCCATTTGGGTGACTGAGCCTATAGGATCTGATCCATCAAATTTGTTCACCTCAATTCTAGGAGGGGAGAGATCTTGGGAAAAGTGGGCAATATGAGGGCCTTAGTAATGGAAAGAGTCATGGTCATCCTAATAAAATGGTTGTTTAGAATAGGAAGGGTTTTGGGAATGGCCTAGGAAGTGTTATTTGAGGTCTTTGAGGTAGGAACATTGTTCCTTCAGGTCTTTGATGTGGGAACATTGTTCCTTGAGGAATTTGATGTGGGAACATTTGTTCTTGAGGAGCTCAATAGTTAATTTGATGGAGCTAATGTTGGAAGTGAGCTGGTTGATGGAGTCCTTGTGATGATGGTTGTCAGCAATCAAGGCATTGAGGTCTTGGGCTCATGTGGTAGTCATTTGGACAAAGGAGCAAGAAAATGGTAGAGGGGAAACAAAAGGAGTCTCAAGGGGTGGGCGGGACCATGGAGAAAAAAGGGTGTCAAATGATAGGTACCATGATGATCAAGGAGAAAAGGGAGATCCAAAGGGATAGGATACAAATAAGGGTGTCAGAGATAGGTTGGGTACACAAAAAAAATTGGGTTAAAAAGGATAGGTATCACTGGAATCAGGGAAAAGAGAGGAACCTAGTGGGATAGGTCCCAAATAAGTGTGTTGGTGGGAAATACCCAAATACTTCGGACTGAAGAATATTGCAGTGATGAAATGCCCAAATGCTTAACAAGAATAAATGTGTAGTAATTTCGCAACCTGAATGCAGAAGACACAGCTGCATGACAATAGATATGGTATGTGTTATCACACTAAGTTGCCTTGGGTCTTTAGCCTTTAGTTTTAATTTTTTCTTAAGCCTTTAGATTTTAAATTTTGATTTATCCCCTTAAAAGTGTGTTTTCTTAGATTCCCTTGATAAATAAAGGTTTTAAGTCATGCTTCAAAATTTGACCCTCACATGAAATTTTGGCCTAGGTTCGTTTTTCATGACTTATGTTTTTTATCCCCTCCTTGATTTGACACCAAGTCCCACTCACTCCATGACTAGCTCGACTTTACATGCCACCCTCCTCACTCATGCCTCCGTAGTCTTGCCTTGTTTTTATTTTTTCGATGTTTACTGGTCAAATCATTATCTGAAAAGGGGCACTGCCAACTCACCAAGAATTTTTGTAGCACACTTCATGTCTTTCATCTTTCACCATGATTCTTTATTATTGCATTGATTTCATCTCTTCCTTGTTTTCAGCACCATGGTTATTTAAAAATATTCCTTCAAGGATTCATATTTATGATCTCTGCAACGGTTTCAAATTTTGAATAACTCAAATTGCTACATTGCACCAACTACTAGTTTGGACCAGTTAGAAGTGGTGCTACCAGATCAGATGCTGAGGTGGATCCTGAGGCCAAATTTCTCATTATCTTCTCCTAATATTTATCTCAAAATCTGAGTTGTCATTATTCTCTAGGTATTCCATGGTTTTTTTCCCCTCTACATTTCATTTTCAAGGAGAAATTATCACCCGAAGTTTTGGTATTGAACTTGCTTGCATAATTTGAGGAGATATTTTCCCTCACACTTTCATATCAGCCTCATCCACACAAGCCTATAGCTACCATCACCTGACTTCTTCTTGTCATGCTCTCAAACTCTCAGTACCCAAGCAAGTTTCTTTTTCTGCATGCGTAGTTTGCTACTCATAAACATCATTGCCTCTTCCCCTGCCTCCTCTACCTTTCAATTGGACTGTTTTGACCCAGTTTTTTAAAGACTTTACAGTGTATCCCTTCATTGTATGATTATTCCTCAGTTTTAATACTTGTACATAGTCAAGGGAAGGAAATTTACAACAATTGTATCCTAAGCTAGTAATCAGTCTAAATTTGGGGAAATTTTCTGGAAAAAGGAAACCACTCTTCACTATCAGATTCTTTTTGAGGTATGACTCTTTGTTTCTTGGTCATCACCACTCCATAGCTCTAACTATTTTTATCCTAAACTATGGAGACTCCTTAGAAGAAGAAATTGCACAAGGGAGGTAATGTGGTTAGAACTAAGTATGAAGACATGCATCTATTAGAGGCAATGGCAATGGATAGAGAAGTTTGTCGAAGGGTGTGTTGTCTCACTTTCTACCAAAATATGCAAAGGGGTCATTCTGAAGCGACAAGGCAATTTTCCTTACATTTTTATGGCCTGAACACCAAGGTAGGGGACCTAGAATTTGAGGTGTCTGAGACCTCTATTTCAGTTTCTATAGGGATCCCTATCAATGGTGAGAGTTTTTTTAAATCCACGGCCTTGGATGCATCCTATGCCAAATAATTCATTAAGCCTGAATATCAAATTGACAATCTTTCCAAAGGGGTGCCAAGAAATTGTCTGGTTGGAGAATTTGATAAAATATTGAGGATCATTCACAGGTACTTCACATGTGAAGGGAGGTTCAATACACTATACCAGTACCATATAAGGCTTCTATTTCATTTTACTGGAAAAATTGAAATGAACATTTCCTTCTATTTGCTAAGGATAATAGGCAAGATGTTAGACAGGGTTTAATCCAAGTCAAAGGTTGTGGATACTAACATTTTTCATTCTGGGTTGATTAGAATGTTGGTTGTTGAAGAGATGAGAAAGAAGAACATATCATGGGAACACTTTATTATTGCTTCTCACATGAAATTGGACATAACAACTACTCCTCATTCACAGATAGAAAGTCCTTTGCCATCCACCAGTGCTGCTCAAATAGGTACTAGCAAGAAAACAAAGAGCAGATTTCATGTTCAAGATCAAGAAGTCATCAAGGAGGTTGTAAGAACTAAGGAGGAGACCTATCATTCTCCACAGAGAGACCTTTCACCCCCTCATGCACTAGAGTTAGAAGAGGTCCCTTCCTCTACTAAAACTACAACAAAAAAAGGGAAGAAGATACACTTTTCTTCATCTCTTTCATCATCTAGAACCAAGATCAAAAGGCCTTTCACAAGGTCATCAACTCTTAAAGTGGTTGTTGAAGAACAGGTACTACCAAAGGTCTCCATTCTAAAGAAGAAGAAAGATAAATTCAAAGGCATTGAGAAGCTTATTGAGATAGAAGACGTAATCCATGTGTAGCAGGAAGAGAAAGCCATGAAAAAGGTTGTTGAGACTATTCACATCACTACTCCACCTAGCGGCCAGATGTTCAAAATATTGATCAGTCAACTAAGGGATGCTAGGAAGGAGGTGGCTCATTTGAAAGAAGAAGGCATGTCTGACAGGATTAAGATGAAAGAACTCATGGATGGCTACAACCACACCCTTGATCTAGCACGATTTGTAGCAAGAAGATCCCAGCCTCTTCATAAGCAACTCAAGAACCTCTATAGGAAAAAAAAGACTTTCAATCTCAGAACAAAAAGCTCAAAGAAAAACTACAAATTTTCCAAGATGAAATGGCTCAAAGAAGCTTAAATGTATTGGTTGAAGCTACCATTGAAAAATAGAAACCAACAACCAAGGAGAGAATAGTTCCAGTGAAGAAGCCTGTTACTTCTAAAGGGAAGAATATTGTTGTACCAAGGGGAAGTCCTCCTTCTACAAGAAGGAGTGTCAGGTTAATGAAGTAATTGGTGAAAGGTGAGCTCCATTTTTTAAGATGGACCCTTTTTGCAAAGATAAGTAATTAAGGAAATACTACATCTGCCACCTATACAAGCTATACAGACTTCTAGTTCTTACTATTCAGAGTTTTTGGTTTTTGAAAATAATTAATCCCTTCAACAATAGTAGTGCAGACATTCTGTAGCACTATGGTGCTACATAATGGTCTATTTTTCATGTTCCATTAGTCTTCTACCTATAACGCTCCTAAATTGCATAAGACTAATGGCATTGCTAACTGCCCGAGGGTGCTACCAAATCTATCAAGGTTGAAGTGATGGTGCTACGAATTATGATGGGGCTACCCAATTGCACGCAGACACACAGGTGGGCGCTACCTAAATTTTAATAGAGAGTGAATTATATAGGCGGGCACTACCGAAAGTTTGACAGAGACACATAGGAAGGTGCTACCGAAATTTTGACAGAGGTCAAATTTTTCACAGAAGACACACATGCTTGGCACTACTCATTTGACTTGTTTATTTTGGAGTTTGTTCTACAGAATCACAAGAAATTTGGTAAAGGCACTACAAAGGCTCTCTACTCAGATCGCTACCAAATGATGCTACCAACAAGTACCAAGAATCAAGGGGAGTCGAATCAACATCTTTATGAATAATTGATGATGTGGAGAAATGCAAAGATAGAAGTTGGCATCATGATGACAGTTACTTGCCCCCTGAAGGACACTTGGTAGGCAAGGATTTGCACATAAAAAGAAGATCAATTTAGTTCAAAGATTGGTTGGATCAATGACCAACATTTTGCCCTTTTATAGCACAGTTGTTAGTTTAGGTTGTTAAATGGAATAACTACTTGGAGATTTTCATGGGAAGAAGGCCAACTCACACCTCCAAATTTGTCACTTGGTGAGCAAATAAAGGGTGCTTACATGCCCAGTTGGGTCTTGCTAGGCATGATAGCTGTAGAGGAAAGGGTTAGAGAAATAAAAACAAAAACAATAAACAAGAATTAAATTAAAACAAACTAAAACTATGAGCATATGAAAAAGAAATAACAAACACAATGGACCAATATCACCAATGTTTTTAGGCTGATCTATTGATGAAATCCAAAGCACAATGAAGAAAGGGAATTGTGGTTCCTTCTTCCTCCAAAGGAAGGCTCTTGAGGCCCTCACAAACTTTCTCTCCTTACAATGAGAAAATGAGAATGATGGTGAAAGAACTCAAGGCACATCCACTCAAGAGAGGGGTGGATAGCTCAATGAAATGGTGCTAATGTGTTATTGCCAAGGAGTGGGTCCTTAAAACAATCTAAGTAGCATAACATTACATGAAATTCCTTGAGAAAATGATGTTTCTTCATGGTTTTTTATAGCATGGCATTGGGTGATTATGTAACCTCTTTGGAGTGTGAAAAGGGGCTCTTTAGGGCTCAATTAGGTCTTTGACCAGCCTACCATGCGGATTCAGCTCAGATTTGATGTCAAATCAGCTTGGGAGCTGATCCATTAGTGGTTGGGAGACCGAGCAATTTCAATAAATGCGTCGTTTAGCAAGTGCGTGAGGTTTTGCGCCCACAGTCGCGCATCGTGCTCTTATGCGCGCATGGTACGTTGTTGTTCCACGCATGTGCGCGCAAACCCAGATTCTGTAAAGCGCCCTTCAATTTTTGGTTACTTTGTATAGTTTTTGACAATTTTGTAATGCTGTGAATGTGATTTAGTGCCATGAATAGCTTCATTCCTGTTTTGACGATGCTAAGTTCTTGTCGCCATGTGCGAACGAAATTTCAGTGATAACAGATGCCCGTGATGGATGAGGTTAGGAGAAAACGTATAGCCTAAATCCATCAATGTTTCTTTTACTGAGAATGTGGTTGTAAGGGAGAGAAAGAGTAGGACCCTGTAGAGCAATCCTTTGGAGAAGAAAGGAACCTGTAGAAACCTGATCTTCCAAAAGGTGCGTAACAATATACAATTGTGTACAAACGAGGCGGGCATGCCCCATGCTCGTGTTATGTAACTCTGAAAAACGATGACTGAAGTGTTGGTGTAGACAACTGCAGCGCCCTCGGGGGTGGTAATGATAAAGGAAAAAGACAATTATGCAACGGAACATACTCTGAACAATAGGCAATGATCGCAGGAACAAGCAGCGATGATGATGTGGGCAGTGATGGCCCTGCCAAGTTTAGAGGTCTTCGGCGACTGATAATAATAACTGCAATAGTCGCAAAGTAAGACCCACCGCAACATGAGAAAGTGTTGGCGTCAAATGTTATGGGGGTCAACGACATCAGGGAGCAAGGGTGTTTCCCCCTGTGCCATCTGAGATCTCTCATTAAATGGAAAACGAGAATCAAGATACTGTCGCCCTTCCGAAAAATTGTGTTGATGTCGACAAAAGGGGGACGCGACTTCCAGAAGCAACGGGCTCCGTGGAATCTACTGAGGTGAGGATGTGGCAGAGGTACAAAGTCAAGAAGTTGGAAGACTCAAGACTGCCCTTGGTTGGAGGATGTATGAGATAAACAGTGGCCGCAACCGTGTGACAAGGTCAAGTGTCAGGGGGACGACAAGACCAGTGATAAGTTGTGCCAGAGGCGGGACAAGGTGAAAAAATTCAGAGGGTAAAGGTAAGTGACCTGGGTAGTACTCTGAAGATATGGACGATGTCGGCAAGGGTAAATGAGAAGTAATGCTCCAAACAAGGGTGACATGGGTTGCGTCTGGCCAAACGGAAAGCAGGTCGCCAATAGTGATGACAAAAGAAAATAACTGGAAATAAAAGTGTTTGTACAATAAATAATGAATAAGTTTGGAAAAATGTACAGATACAGAAACGGGTGCCCCAGTGTGAAATGAGTGCCCCAGGGAGGGAAAAAATTTCGTGGAAAACTGATGAAGGGTGGGGGCCCCATTGGTGAGTTTTTGTATGAGGTAGGTGAAATGAAGATAGGTTCACAGATGGGAAAAATGATGGTGGATGAAATGGTGGGTTCGTGATCCTGCGGAGGTGCAGGTAAAAAGAACATAACCATAAAGTGATGATCTGGGAGTCCATATGTGAAGCTAGCAAAATGAGGAGAAGAAGTATGTGGTTGATCTGCAACATGATGAAAGACTACCAGGACTCCCATCCCTAAAGGGTAATGAAGAACTGCATGAGTGTCAAAAGTGAAAAAAGGTGCTATGAATGAGACAACTCATGTGGGTAAGAAAGCTACCGGGTACCAGTACTGAAGATGCAAAAATATAGGTGTGAGTACTGCAGAACCGAAAAGGGATATCCTAAAGGCCAATATGAGAGGGTATGACTAGAAATGTAAATGTAATACAATGGGAGAGACTACATGCCAGTGCTGAGTATATACCTGAAGGAATGAGGTGGAGAGATGATGATCAAGTACCTACACATAGAACAACCAAATACCCAGAGTGAACAGTATCTGAAGAGAATCAAATATATGAGTATGTATTAGATAACTGTGACAATGCGCGTGCGTACCTGACCATGATATGAAAAAAAGGCACCCCGGGGGCTCAGGATAAAAAGTGGCCCAGGGACAACTGTGATGTAGGTGGCGGGATGCTGATCCCGTGGTTGAAGACTGTTCGAAAAACGGACACTTTGGGCTCACAGAATGGTGAGTGGAAGTTTGGCAGAAGGCCTATATATAGTTGTAGGGCCCACATTGCCACCTCATTTGTACCTGCTGCTACAGTGACTTTCTGAGCAGATTCAGAGGAGATTGGGTGATTCAGGGAGCACGAGGTATCCGATCGACGGTGTGTGAGTTTCAGGTTAGTGGTCTGATCGTCCTGCATAGAAATAGGTTTCTAATTTTTGGGCAGGGTAGGTACGGGGGGGCGTACAAGGGTCGTGAGAAATTTGCTTGGGGGCTTACGTTGCATGCGCGGATGATCGCGTAGTTGGACCGTTGTCGGTCCACAGGTACCGGCGAGTTTTCTTTTGGCTCGATCCTGGTAGCCTGGTTCTTGGAGAGGGTGCCGATGTTGCGCCCGAGGGTTCTGTTAGAGGCGCCAGGGGCACGAGAGCCGCGCTTGAGGTGGTGGTCATCAGTTTTGGTCCTCCACGGTGGTGGTGAAGGTGGCCATTATTTTACAGTGCAGGCGGCGCAGATATGGCGGCAGATGTCGCAGGTCATACTCCGATACCCCTATGCTGGGGTGGACTTCCGGGATGATCCAGACATGGTGCTGCCTCCTGGGGAGGTTTTTGACCATCGAGGTATGTTGAGTTTGTGTTTCTTGGATCGAGCAGTGAGGTCGTCCAAGTAGGTGAGGATGATTGCAGCCAGATCATGAAATATGTATGTCATGGCCCGTTGGAAAGTTGTGCCGGTGTTTTTGACGATGAAGGGCATGACACGATATGCAAACGTACCCCACGGGGTAATGAATGCGGTTTTATATTGATCGGCTGGGTGAATTTGAATTTGGTTGTAGCCAGAGAATCCGTCCATAAAATAAAGAGCCTCGTGGCCGGCGCAGTCATCGATAATCTGATCAATGAAAGGCATTGGGAAGTTGTCCTTTGGACATGCGTTATTGAGATCGTGAAAGTCGGTGCAGACGCGAATAGTGCCCTATTTTTTGTCGATGGGTATAGGGTTGGAAACCCAATAAGTGTAAGCGATGGGGTAAATAAATCTGGCCGTACGTAATTTGTCGATTTCAGCTTTGATAGCCACGGCCTTGGATGGGTGTAGCGGTCGTTGTTTCTGGCGAACTGGTGTGATGTCGGGCCAGGTGTCGATGCGATGTTCAATGATAGAGGGGTCGAGGCCAGGCATCTCCGTGTATGACCAGGCGAAGATATCCCTATATTCCTGGAAGAGGGCTTTGTATGCGGCGATTTCCTGAGGAGTGCAAGCAGCTCCAATGATGATCTCTTCGACGATGCCCTTTTTAATGGAAATATCAATTTTGATGGTGGGGGAAATGTTAGCCAGATTACCTTCTTCAAAAGCGTCGGGTGCAGGAATGGGATTGTTGAACCAGTCGATAGGCCCGGAGGGGATAAAATCTTTGGTCTTGACCGTGTAAATGGGATTGTGGCTAGGAGGCATGAGGGCTTCCTGCGGAGGGAAGAAAGCATGATGATGTAGTGTGTCCCAGGGAGAGTCTGGGTGTTGTAGCTCTTCCAGTATTTCTTCGTCGCAGTGGAAATGACAGGAATATAATGGATCGTGAGGAGTGATCTTAGTGATAGTGGGATTGCCCCCTGCTGGAGAAATGGAGGGGGTATCTCTAGGAGAGAGTGAGGGTTCACTCGACATAAACCATATACTGAGGTACTGAGGGGTACCCGTAGTGGTGGGATGGAGAATCTCCATCGGGGGATGAGTGGGAGAGTTGGGTGGGTTACGGGGTAAATCCTCAGATATATCATCTAAAAACCAAGGAGGCGTTGGGAGTGCCTCCGGTTCGAGAGAAATGACATGAAGATCCTCGAATGGTGAAGTGATGTTAATGATCATCTCTGCGGGTTGGTGGTGCAGAGCTAATTGGCGTCGTCGATATTCCAGGATCATAGGACACTGGTATGTAAAATGTTCCAATGAATCTCAACGAGAGCAAGGGAATCGCATGCGTTCATTTACTGAAGTAGTGACATAACGAATGTCAGTGATATTTGTTGTGGAGGACTTGGCAGGGCATGGGTTGTTCTGAAAGTCCTGGCATATGACAGCTAGTGCCTGCCAGAAACGTGGCAGTGCTGGACAATGATGGGTGTAGTGGCCATACTCAGAACAGATAGCACACGCGAATTTGGTCCTCAACGTTTTACTACTGGAAGGTTTGGTTGTAGTAGTAGGACTAGCGATAGTGATGGGTGTTGTGGGAATGGGATTGAGGGGAATCAAATTCCGTAATTCCGGTAGTGATGGGCAGTTGTTGGTTTGGTGACCCTCTTTGTCACACAATGCGCAAGGTGGTGGGATGCGCAGAGGAAGTGGAGCTATGGGCTCCTTCTTCTTTCTCCTGCCCCTAGCTGTAGCAGGGGGGGTAGGGAGTATGGGGGTAGTGGGGGTAGTGGGAGTGAGAACAAGAATCGTCACGGGGAGTCCTTCCTGTGGGTGAGGGACCATCTCAGGTGGATGTAAGTACCATATTGGGATCGCTAACACCATATTGGGTAGTGTGAGCGTTGCGGCTACCTGGAAAGCTTCTATACCAGGTGGAGGGTAAAAGAAGGGAATTTGAGTGAGGGGTCGGGGGACTGTCTCCCAAATGGGACTAAGCCCTTGAGGGGGTGTGGATCCATGGACTGTGGGGGTCGACGGGTTCGCAGGAGGCTCCTGTGAGAGTGATGCTGCGACTGATGAGACGTCAGGAATGACTGAAGCCTCCTGAGGAGGATGAGTATCCTCCGTGTGAGTTCTGTTAGAGGATACGATGCATACCTGGTTAGGGGGAAGGAGTGGTGGTGCTCCATGGTACGTCCCTAACAAGGATGGATATTTGAAAATCCCAGGACCCATCTCTACTAGTGGATATGCATCTCTGTTGGTGTGAATGAGGGGAAGAATGTTATCGAGATTGGGAGATGGGTTTGGCTCATAATGTGAGACTTGGTCAATGGTCACAATATTTCCGTTGTGGGGGAACATGATTGTTCGAAAGACGGATGATGCCACTGCCTTCATATCATACATGTAGCTACGTCCCAACAAGATATTGTAATCGAGTTGGGCGTCGATAACTTCAATGTCAATGAGGATAGTTTTGCCCCCGAGTTCCACAGGGACATTTTGAAAGATCCCTTTGGGAGATGATGGTCGTCCGTCATAAGCTCGTAATGTGATGGCGGAAGGAATAAGTTCCGAGGAACCAAGTTTCTACCATACGGTTTTGGACATGATGCATGTAGATGCACCCTCATCGATGATACACCGATGGACGGTGATGTTCCGTATTTTTACTGGTATTTGAATAGCGACCAAAGCAGGAAGACGAGGTTCACAGCTATCAAGGTCAAAGGTGATAAGTCGAGTATCTATAGGGTCAACTGCCCCCAAGGAAGAAAGTAGTGATTTCCGTTGTGTTGGACAATTCTGGAGGACTTCCAAAACTGACATGGCAACCGGGGATTGTGCTAATTCATCTACTAAGCTGTAGTTGTGGGCGGCCCTAGCCTATGGGTTGTGAACATTCCTACGCAAGGGGTTGCGAGGGATGTGTAATGGTGGTTCGGAGAAAGGGCAAGGGATCACCAACGGGGGTCCCGTCGGTGTAGGGTTTGTCTCTGGAGAGATAGGAGTAGACTCAGCTGTTGTTTGATACTGACGATTACGTGTTTGTAGAAGAACTTCCTCCTCACCGGTGAGGAGAATCGTTCGCTCTGCTGGATTGTTGGGGTTGTGATATTGGCCCACCTAAGGTGGGGGATGCTGCGTGTCCTGTTGGGTGTTTATCACACTTTGATGTGGGATAGGATTTTGTAGCACGGCGGGAGGGGGTTGTTGTGTGTATTGTTGTTGTGTCTGCTGAGGGGCAGGTTGCGCTGGGGAGGGGGGAAGGCTCCCAGAGTCTTTCAACCTTTTGAAATCAGCGATATGGGGGCAATGGTGGGTGTAATGACTGAACATGCCACAAAGAGCAAAAGGGTGGATGGTTTTGACATTATTCTGCCCTTGGTGTTTGTTGTTATTGCCCCCTTGGGGGTTTTGGTTCCCTTGGTTCGGGTTGCCCCCAGTGGGTGGATGTTGTGGGGGTTGATTCCCGCCTTGTCCCGGGTTATTGTTATTCCTGTTCCTTCCTTTCCTCTTGGTATTGTTTGATGGATGAGTTGGATTGGCTGTGTTCAACTGTTCAAAAGTTTGGTATTGTTGAGCAGCAGAGGGTTGAACAAAATTTACCCCCGCATGTGGATGTGGGGGAGCCATGGGTTGTGGAGGACCAGGAAAGGGAAAGTATGGATTTTGTGGTTGTACCAATCCATAGGGTACATAGGAAGGCATCGTGCTTTCACTAGTACTATAAGTTGATGTTGAGGGAGTACCACTGTTTGTGGGAATAGGTGGATGTATGGGAGGTGTTGGTGGTGGTCCACTGATGGGTGGAGGTATAGCAATAGGATATGGCTGTTGATAAGGGGGTGGGGGGTAATAAGACGTGCCCCCATATGTCGGTGGGTATTGAGGTGTTCCATACATCGGTGGTGGTTGGGGTTGTGGACCATGGTGCATGGTGGCACCTATTAGTCCGTCTGCTGAGTGAGACATCCCAGGTTTGTCCTGGACGAATGGCACAGGTTTTGGAAGATCAGGAAGTACTGTGTATAAGTATCCTGACTGTGCATAAATGAGGTCATATTGTTGAGCCTTATTGATGGCTTCCTCTTCAGATTGTGGGAAGGTGGAAGCTACATCCTTACCAAGGAGAGCAACAAGTGATCTAAGAAACCAGTCAAGACATTGTTCTTTGGTGGTTTTTTCTTTACACAAACTACGTCGCCTACGCCACTCATGAATGTGGTTAGCGATGTGGGTGGCTGAGGTCTGTTTGAAGTTAGACAGTAGTTCTAGACCATTGTCATGGCGGATGGGTAATTGGAAAAATGTCAAGAAGGCTTTGGCC
>ML798258.1:168412-187596 GCA_009831015.1 Picea engelmannii | reverse complement strand
TATCCCGAAAGAGCTGGCGATACTTCCCAATAGCCACACAAAATCCAATCAAGGTGCGATTGCAGCCCACAATCGCCACCTGGGTAGATGTCCTACAGTTGGTCACTAGGTACCTCGGTCCAAGTGCGGCATTTAGATTTTCATCCTAAGAAATGGGTCACGGGCTGGATCTCGTCCAAGAGGTGGGTGCCTCAAGGGGGGACGCACAGAACAACCGGACCTCGACCTTCGACCCTTCACGGGTATCTCCCTGCCTTATGGTGATTGGAACAATGGACTTGGAGGATTTTGAAGTTCCCTATTTGTCAACTTCTATGTTTGAAAATGTGAGAACTAGATAACGGGGGGTTATTTGGATGCCTACCCCCGAAATCCTACCTAGGATAAAATTTTATTTTGGCACCTCCTGTGGAGGACAACTTAGTGAGTTGTTAGAAAGATTTTAGATGAAGTTGTTTTGTGAGGCTAGGGGTGAAAACCAACCTCGTTTGATTAAAAGTGGGAGTGGATAGTCCTATCAAGAAAAGTTGGGGTGTTTTCAGAATTCCTTTTGGAGGAAACCTACTTAGACCTCCACGTTTCGATAAGAGGCTATGTGAGTGGAAAAGTGACTTTTGTGTGTGAGTGAAAAGTGTACCAAATTTTAGTTATTTAGATGTCACCTTGCTGCATGTGGACATCGCTTGGTCCTTACAAGAGTGTGATTACCTAATTAGCTAGATGTCATTGGTACAACCTTGCGGAATTTTAAAATCCCTAGGAAACTAGCATGTGGACATGTGGTCCATTACTATCCTTTAACTCCCTATGTGTGAGTTAATCTAGAAAAAACATGAAACTATCCTAGATTGAACATGTGGGCATGTGTGTGCCCATTACAAACCTTTAAACTCTCCTAGTTTTTTGATCTAAGAAAGCAAAATTCCAACCACTATCCTACTTTTGTGACATGTGGGCATGTATGGGCCCGTTACAAATTTAAGATATGTTTGAAAAATGAAACTAAGAGGGGTCCCAAAAGGGCCTTTGTCCTCTCCTAAAAGTTTTGAAATTTTTGTTAAGGGAGATGAAATCGTTTTCACAACCCTTTTCTAGTTCTCAAGATCGCTTAATGGCGCAAGAGAAGAGCATACTCAAGATTGTTATTTCAATTTCTAGTCCCAAATGTGAATTAGATGTGATCAAGTATGATTGTCCAACTTAGATTATAAATCAAAGCAATCCATCCATGTGGAAAAAAGCAAATAAGGGAAAATGATTTCTATCCACCTAAGTGCCTATGTTTGCTTGACTATCCCCTTTATAAGTTGAGGGGCCTAAGTGGTGCAGTATTTAGAGCATGCATATCATCATTCTTAAGAAGGAAAATGACTTTCCCCACATCCCAAGACCTTACAATGTGAAATTAAGATCAAATGCACGCCCACTGATTCATACACAGGCGCACAGAGCGCTTGGGCGCTATTTAAATTGATCCAGAAAGCGCATGCGCGCAGAGAGAAACTGTTGAGCAGGCACATGCACGCACGATGCGTGCCTATGGGGTAGAATACCCATGCACCTGTGGAAAATGGACGAGAGAAGAAATCTGGATGGATTTCTCTCAATTCTCCCTTGAATTGACTGGTTAGCAGGTCGACAGAGCCCGGTTTGTGAACCTGCAAGTTAATGAAATGAAAAGGAAAGCAAAATAAGCCCAAATGAGGGAGGAATTGATACCTTCTCCCCAGTATGGTCACCAATCTGTTTACACCCAATTCTTCACTTGGTGAGCAAATAAAGGGTGCTTACATGCCCAGTTGGGTCTTGCTAGGCATGGCAGCTATAGAGGAAAGGGTTAGAGAAATAAAAACAAAAACAATAAATAAGAATTAAATTAAAACAAACTAAAACTATGAGCATATGAAAAAGAAATAACAAACAAAATGGACTAATATCACCAATGTTTTTAGGCTGATCTATTGATGAAATCCAAAGCACAATGAAGAAAGGGAACTGTGGTTCCTTCGTCCTCCAAAGGAAGGCTCTTGAGGCCCTCACAAACTTGCTCTCCTTACAATGAGAAAATGAGAATGATGGTGAAAGAACTCAATGCATATCCACTCAAGAGAGGGGTGATAGCTCAATGAAATGGTGCTAATGTGTTATTGCCAAGGAGTGGGTCCTTAAAAAAATCTAAGCAGCATAACATTACATGAAAATCCTTGAGAAAATGATGTTTCTTCATGGCTTTTTATAGCATGGCATTGGGTGATTATGTAACCTCTTTGGAGTGTGAAAAGGGGCTCTTTAGGGCTCAATTAGGTTTTTGACTAGCCTACCATGTGGATTCAGCTCAGATTTGAAGTCAAATCGGCTTGGGAGCTGATCCATTAGTGGTTGGGAGGCTGACCAATTTCAATAAATGCGCCGTTTAGCAGGTGTGCGAGGTTTTGCGTCCACAGTCATGCATCATGCGCTTATGCGCGCATGGTACGTTGATGTTCCGTGCATGTGCGCGCAAACCCAGATTCTATAAAGCGCCCTTCAATTTTTGGTTACTTTGTATATTTTTTTACCCTTTTGTAATGCTATGAATGTGATTTAGTGCCATGAATAGATTCATTCCTGTTTTGACGATGCTGAGTTCTTGTCGCCATGTGCGGATGAAATTTTAGTGATAACAGTTGCGTCCCCTTTTGTTATAAATAGTCAGTCTAAATTCTTTAGTAGGATCGAATAGTTGAGCTAGGATCCCTTATGATGTAATATTTTGATGAATTTATTGTGAACTAGTTGTGTACTTGATTTGAGATATCTTGGTTAATGGAAATCATCTTTCTTATTCCAGCTTATTTGCCTCTAATGATGAAGTATTCATGCTTGAATGATTCACATGGATTGTTGTGGTGATATTATGATGAATGTTTGATTACAATATTATTATGATGTTTATTTAGTGTCCTTAAAATTTGAACTCAAGAAGATCTCATGTTAGAGTTTTTCTTCCTTAGGTTGCTTGCGGACCTGATGTTTATAGCAACCTTTACATTCTTCTCACCAAAGTCTCCCCTCTTTTCACCTTTACTCCCACTTACTGATTAAAGTTAGTAAAGACCTCGATTTCACATGCATGCTAGCCTAGATTTATGATTTAGAACATTATCATCTTGAGTCTTATCCATTTGACCCCTTAAAAACTCATTTACATTTACACATAACCTGATGGGTACTGGGCTTACCTTCCATGCAATCTGAGGGTGATTCCTAGTGCTAACAATATGTTTTGTTTTTTGTTTCCATCCCAATGGTTATACAGGCAAGGGTTTGCCCCGTGCTATAGTTATTTGATATATGTGAGAGGTCCAATAGTAGTACTCGGTCCAATATCTCAGAGCACCAAGTAAGGAGGCTAGATTGTGCCCTTAACCGTACTACCCATGATCCATATTATTTTCATCATGAAATGAGAGAGAAGATATAATAAAGAAATGCACAGAGGTATCGTGGATATCAAATAATATAACATAAATGTATCAAAGATGCAACCATAAACACAGAGATAAAGTAATACATGATTTCTATTAATGAAAGAAATGTACAGAGACTGTAAAAGTACATAGTGAAAGACTCGCTAGAATGGTGGCAACTTATCTCTGAGAAGAGATGTGACATCTACTCGCATTAAGAAGAAGATGATTACAATGAGGCTTTGAAGGCCTTTTTACAATAAATGGGAATGTCAAAAACCCTAGACATCCAAAAACCTAACCCTCGGAGATGAAGCGTCAAAAGTCATTTGGGCCCCGTTTGGGTAAGTCAGTACATCAACTTCTCGGGGTCGTAACTTTCGCATACGATCTTTGTTTGACGCATATGATACATCGTTAGAAAGGTATATCTGAGGAATACAAACATTATTGGATAATTTCATTGTTTGGAATGTAATTATATTCATCAGGGTTTGATGCCGAAAAAATGTCGTTTAGGGCCTCAAAATGGCTCTAGAAGTTCAGGACCCTAAAAACTGCCAAAGATAGTAAATTGCCAAAATTGCTAGAAATTTGTTTTGAAGGAGTTGGAAAAGGTGGGTGGCCACTGATATCCACCTGTATCAATCCTCCCTCCTTATGAAGCAATGGTCTCCATTGCATTGAGTTCCCTGGGGAGAGAGGTAAGCATTTGCTGAATCTGAATCTTGGTGAGTTGCTTGCCTTGCTGGAGACATCGCAATGCTTGGTTTGTGGAAGGATGTCATGAACCTATTGAAGTTGAGTCTATTCAAAAATTCAATCTATATGAGAAGACTGTGTGCAAAAGGAATCTTTTCACTTTGCTGCAATCTTATCGACCTATTTTTGTTGGATAGAAGGTGATTGAGGCGAGGTTGTAGTGGTTGCAATGTCCTTTTGTTCCCCTTTTGAATATATTGTGAAGAAGCTGAATTTTGAAGTATGAGATACTACCTTGCGACACTGTTTAGGTGGAACAATAGTCAGAACTACCTCTGGTATTCCGTAGAGATGACCCCCGAGATAAACAATGACACTGCAGGGTCGAGACGCATAAATAACATGGTGCTTCCACATATATGGTTGGCCCAAGAAAACATCACAGACATCCAGTGGGGAAACATCACATAATACTTCATCCTTGAAGGATTGGATGCCATATGACAATCGAAACTGTTGGCTGACACAAAGATCTCATCCCTGGTGAAGCCACCCGATGTTGTATGGATGCGGGTGTAGTGTTTTCGACAATCCCAACTATTTGACGACCTCTGCTGAGATGAGGTTCTTCTAGCTTCTGCTATCAATAATAAAATGCAGCGAGGTCCCCTTCACCCACATCTATGAATGAAAAAGTTGCTCCCCCTCTTTAGGATATGTTTGTTCTTCTGGTTGAATTTTTGCGATCGCGACAATAGCAATGAGGTCTGCATCAATGATTTAATTTTTACCAGTATTTTTAGAGTCAGATTCTGAATCAGGGTTTGGATCCTTATCTTTGATCTCAACCACGAATGAATATTTTGAGTGACATTCATTAGTGTTGTGCTAGGGGATTTTGTGGAAACCACACCATTCTCTGGTGTCCTTCTTTGTCTTCCCATGATCCTTCTTTTCTTGTGGCTTAGACTAGTTTTCGAGAGACTGTTTGTTAGGGCCATATTTATCATACTTTGGTTGTTGCATATTTGCAAACCCAAACTCCTATTTGTTTTGGTGCTTAAATTTCTTCTCGATTTTAACAACATATCGATAAGCAACACCGAGTGATGAGATGTCCAAAAACATCCATTTCAGTTTGGATGTATTTATGTAGAGCCCCACGGTATTTTAGAACCAAATGTTGTTCGGATTCTTTGATACCTAGCTTGGTGTGCAAGGTGTGGAAGATATTGGTGAACTCCTGAACTTCTTGGCCCCTCTCTTGCCACAATGTGGTCCATCTCACGTATTGGTTCTCATAGTTGGCAATAGGGTAATATTGTTCCTTTACCACATCCAGAAAAAAATCCCATGTGGGCTCGGCCCCATATATTCCAGACTCCTGTGTGGAACTTTGCTCCCAGTAAGTTTCCAACCAATGTTTGACATGGGGGAGAGATTTAAGGAGTGTGAAGGTGAAATTTTCCCTGACAGAAAAATTATGAACACATAAATAACCTTCTAACAGATTTAACCATTTGTCTAGGGCATCTGCATCTATCTGACCTTCAAATATGGGAATCTCAAAATTAACATGTACCTTGAAAGAAGAGGTTCTTCCAAAGAGGTTTTTTTATGAATATTTGATTGTTGCTATCGACAGACGTTGAAGGATGTGGAAAAAATTCTCCATCATTTTGTCCCTCTATCGTGTGAGATCTTTCTCAAGAAACAGATTAACAGGATTGTCTGCTCCATCATTTTTCTTTTCTTCCACCATGGAGGGTTTCTTGGGTGTGTGAGAGTGATTGTTTTGAAGAGAGAAAAGATTGAGATGTAACATCCTTGGCCACTCATGTTCGACCACGCTACAATAGATAAATCTTGTGTTCTCTTTGCAGAACATACTGTAACATACCCAGTATCCAACTAAGCTATGCCACATAAAATTTTCAAACTGCATGAAATTAAAATATATACACACAAAACTCTTGCGGAAGAATTATATATAAAATGTAAACATACAAATACATATGTAAATTCATAGATTCACACTGAAATAATAGTAAACATATACATGTATCATATACAGGAAATACCCATAAAAATAAACACAGTTATAACCGCACATATGATAACCCATAAAAATAAGAATGTAAATAACAATGCAACATATAAATTTATCACATAATTAGCACTTATCTTGTTAAGAATGTCACCAAATGTGTGCAAAACTTCCACGAACCTCCCAGCCTTAGACCACATTGTTCATCACTCTCAACAGTGATTCACCCTCAAGCTAGAACTGAACTCCACCTGGGTAGAGGGATTCCTAACCAGGCTAAAGTCTCATGGACAATAGGAAAGATTTTGTCTCAGGTGATAACTCAAACTAACAACCTATAGTCCCTCATTCCCCACATGTCTGTCCCACCCAGGAAGTGTGCCCCTTCTCTTCTCAACAGTCCTTTAGCTGCCCCACTTCCTTTTCGGGCTTCAACAACAAGCCGGATAGGAAATCTTAGAGCATTGTAGCTGCAATTTATTACCTTCAGGAAATCAATTCCCAAAAATTCTCTCACCCAAATAATTTCTCACAGGCCTGACAACCCGCCTCTTCAATATCCCACAAGCCTGACAACCTACTTCTTCAATCCAGATCCCAAGCTAACCAGATACACCAACACAAAATGGCTATGGATACATGTTCAGATACAATCATGAAGACACGAAGGATATCTCAATGGCTGTGTGCATGTTCATGGATGATTGACTAGATGACTCAATGGTGGAAGGAATGATGGGGAGAATGATGGAAAATATAGGAAAATGAACTAAGTCCCAACAATATGTATGCATGTCCCCAACTTGAAACTTGTCATGTTGTGAGCTACTTTGGCCCACTTGTCCCCAACTTTAGAACTTAGGATAAAATAATTATCCATACTTTATGATTTAAGAAATATTAATATAATATTCCTTATTGGCTTAATCTCCCTAGCTTAGCCATTTTCCTTAGCTTTTAAGCCCCTCCCTTTCCCTAACTAGTGGAGTTTATTCCCCCATCTCTTTTATCATGGTTGGTTTGCGTGCAGTGATTTATTTTATATTAATGCTGAGGCATTTACAAAAGTAGGTGCACTAGCCTTTAAAATCTAGTCTCTCCGGCCTAATCAAAACATAAGCATCCTAGCTTATAATAACGATTCACCAACCTATAAAGCACAACATATACACGGTTGGCCCTTGGTTATGGAAGAAAGCAAAGATCAAGGAAGAAAAGGGAGAATGCAAACTGAGCGAAAGACACAGTGACTCTTATTGGTTCAAAGTAAGAAAAAGAGTAGAAAAGATGGAGGGAAGCCTGAGAAAGCAAGTCATTGGAAGAGGAGATCGAGGATGACATATAAGAAAGGAAGAAGGATCATGAACAACTTAGTAAGCAGAAAAATATATTGTTGGATGCTTTGGAGCACCACACGAGAAGAAATGAAAGACAGGTTGGTGAAGCCCTGAAAATATGGGCCAAGTTGACCTAGGATTTTGGTATCTAGGGTTTTGGACACCTAGGTTTCGTCCTAAGGCTATCTGTGAGATAATCTAATGTATAAATAGAGGTCATGAGGGCCTAGTTTGGGTTGGGTATTTTGGGTTGGCGTGTTGTTATTGTTACTTTTGATATTGAGTTAGTCGAGAGAGGAGTATTGTGTGAGAGGGAAGTTCTAAGTAGGAGAGCCTTCTAGTATTGTAAGATCTTCAGCTGGGTGCAAAGATCAAACCTACAGCTAGGTGTGTAGGGAGAGGAGAGAAAGAGAGGAAAAGAGAGAAGATCTGCTATCTAAGAGCACAGATAATAACTATATTCTTTACTCACATATAATATAGCACAATTCCGTGGACGTATCCCTAGAGAGAGGGTGAACCACGTATATTTTGTGTTGTATGTGATTGGTATTTTGTATTTGTCATTAATATATTGTGATTGCATCACTGATTTAGATCTGATAAGTAGATGTGGAGAATAGATATAAGTTGATAAGTGATATACAAATGTTGTTCTGTTCTTGTGTTAGATCCACTTTATATTCCCTTTGGTTGTAGACATCTCTGTCTTGCAACCCCCTCATAAATGCTTCAAGTGAGACTACATATTCTTCACGAGTGTTGCCAAAAGGGACAATAGTTAAATCTTGTTGGTGCGCTCTTGGAGCTGAACCCTGGGTCTGCCCTTGTGCCAACAAATGGTTTCGTTGCCGGGACATGAATCATTTTTAGGGAATGTCAAGGTGGTTTCCATCGAAGACAGAGATTCAAAAGTGGATAGAGGATCAAGAGAAGGACTTCGCTGAAACCTAGAATAAGAACCCTAATCTTAGCACTAATAATTGGCTAGAAAGTTATATCTTCACTGATATACATGAGATATTCTTTGGAGGGATCCATCAGGAGCTATATGAGTGGCTAGCTAAATTAGAAGATACCCAGTTTGAGATTTGATCTAGACTTCCTATGGTCTGGACGTTGAAGTTGATCAATAAGGTCAAGAAAGCTGATAACACCGTATCACGAGCAGTAGATCACTGGTTCAATAGTACCATTGGAGGGTACATCATGGAGTTCGTTGTTGACATAGTAGAATCATACAACCAAGCCGAGAGATATTTCTTTAAGGGACCCAGAGGGAAATTTTTTCATTTTTTGAAGCTAAGAATCAAGATGTTATTGCATGAGAAGAACATCTTGAAGACACAATAGATTGGTCGTATCAAGAAAGGATAATGTTCAAAAATTCCGACAGTAACAATGACACATAAGCTAGACATATGCATAGTGGGAGAGTATTCAAAGAAGTTCATATTGCGAACCTATTTAAGAAAAACTATGGGGAGGAAGTTTTCTATAGTGGAGAAGAAGCAGAACTGACAGACAAAGAACATTCAAAACCTGCTACGGCAGAGGAAGGAAAAGTTGAAGAGCTTTTCCAAGGAGAAACTGAAACCTCAGAAACTGTATAGACCATCGAAGTAAGTATTGTTATCCCTCCTGTTGATTCAGTAGTATTAAGCAACCAGAGTAATCCCAGTCACCAGAGTGTCCAAATCACTGTCAATAGTAGTCCACCACATATTCAGTTAGGAACCCTAGGAAGATATATGGCAGATGAGATGAGACTCCCTATCTTTAGGGGAGATGGATATGAAGATCTTGATCAACAATGGTTTATATGTAAAGCCGTATGTAATATTAAGAATGTCACAGATGAAGCTATCAAAAGAACCTAGTTTAGTACAACTCTCAGAGATCATGCACTGAGTTGGTACATGAAACTTGTCCAAGGACTTGCACAGCCTAAGGCATTGAATCAGATCAAGAACATGTTGATTGCAGAATTTAAGAAACCTAAGTCAGAATCCCAATGTATCACAGAGCTGAAAGAGATCAAGAAGAAGGTGGTTGAACCTGCTTGGGAGTTTGATTAGAGATTCAAGACCTTAACATGCCGATTGACTTTTCAGATTGCAGACGAGTAGAACAAGGAATGGTTCATTGTTTCCCTTCTACCACACATAAGAGTTACCCTAATGCAAGAAAATATTGATTTGCAGGCTAAGGCATTGGAGATCATCATGAAGCTAGAATCAACCCCCATGGGAGAATCCATCTCATGTATGAGCTAGATCTTGAATCAGCTAACTAGTTTGTCTCTACAGGTTGAAGATATGAAGAAAGACAAGGGAAACGATAAAAGAGAAGACATATGGTGTGTCAGATGTAGATCTGAAGGCCATGATGTGGAACACTTCCCTATATTTAATGAATAATTGGCTTCTAGAGCTCTGAGCCCCTTGAATAAAGTCACCTTACCCTGGTGCGAGGTATGCAAAAACAAACATCGTACTGGTGAGTGCTATTATATGAAAAAGTATGTTTAGACACCTACAAATTTGTATTGTACATTTTGTAAGTCCGTAGAACATGATGATAGGGATTGTAGGGCTTATGATCTCATGCATGAAAGGTCAAGAGACATGTATAAGATTCAAGGCAAAGTATAGAAAGAAGGAAACACTACGCAGTATAACTCTCCTGGGAGAGGAAACTTCAATCCTCATGGTGGATTTAGAGGAAGAGGACGAGGAGGAGGAATGAGTCAAGGCTGAGGACAAATCATCTGTTATAATTGCGCATAGCCAGGAAACCTTGCAAGGGATTGTCAGAATCCCTATACCACTTGCATCTACTACAACTCGTTTGACCATGTTATAGAATATTGCCTTGTGCTGCTAACTAAGCTTCAAGAAAAATGAGGACCTCATTAGAACCCACAAGTGCAAATGATCTATGTCGAACCTCCCAAAGAATAACCTCTTTCTTGAAATTGCAAGTAGTCAACGCTACCCGGTGTATCGTGATAAGGGACTAATCGCCTCTCATGGATCCTTGAAATATGGAGGTAGTGAGTTTACCAATCACCTGCGGGTTTTGGTGTAATGATAGTTGTACTACCAACAAGTGGTATCAGAGCAGGTTACTTCAAGATATCAGTTTAACCATTAGAAGTTTTTGATCATTCATAATGGATAAGAAGTCAAAATTTACAAAACATGGATTGCCTTTATTTGATGGTCATAATTATGCTTTTTGGAGTATCGAGATGAAGTTGTTTTTACAGACTCAAGGAGTAGATATCTGGTAGGTTGTACTAAATGAATATAAATCCCCAACAACCATTCCAATAGATGCTATAGGTAAGAGACTCTATGAGAGTAATTCCAAATCTATGTATGCAATATTAGGAGGTCTAGTAGGGTCAGAATTTGTTAAAGTTATGCATTGTGCATCAGCAAAAGAAATATGGGATAAATTGAAAAATGTGTATGAATAAGACACTAAGGTAAAGAGTGCTAAGCCACAATCATATATAAGTCAATTTGAAAGTCTGAAAATGGAAGAATCTGAAGATATAACTACCTACTTTCTTCGTATTGATTAAGTAGTTAACACCATGAGAGGTTTAGGAGAAATATTTAATAATAATATTATTGTGCAAAAGGTACTTAGATCACTTCTTGCAAGATTTGATTCAAAGATATCTGCATTAGAATAAAGAACAGATATTGATGCTTTAGAAATGGATGAATTACATGGAATACTAACAACATATGAGATGAGAACCTCTAGTGAGAATTCTTTCAGGAAAGAAGCAACTTTCAAGGTAGAAAAGAAAGACAAGAAAAAGGTTGAAGAAGAAATCAACAATCATGAGGAGTCAGAAGGTGATGTGGAAGAAGCAAATTTTGTTAAAAATATGAAAAGAGGTATTGGCAAGTATAAAGGTAAGATTCCTCTTAAATGTTTTAGTTGTGGTAGAATAGGACATTTTGCTTCTAAGTGTCCTTACAATAAGAATACTAATAATGAATAAGACAGTGATAGAAAACCTAAGGAATTCAAGAATAGACATAAGAAGTTTTTTCAAAGAAATACTTACAAAAAGAAAAGCCTATATATAAAACATGACATTGATATTTCGGAATATGATGAGAGTGATGACAGTTCATATGTACAAAATTTTATGGCTATATAAAAATAGGATGATCAGTCTGGTGAAGAAGAAGAAGGTGAAGTTAATCTAGAAGCTGAATTGGTAAGTGCTTTAAGTGAATTAAGAAAAGTGAGAAGAGAATGCAAACATTTTAAAAGAGAAATTGAGAATCTGGAATTTGAATTACAAAAATCAAATGGTTTGATTGAGAGCACTGAAATCATGGTAGTTGACTTAAAACTTAAAATAGAAGAGGCTAGAGTGACTGAAGAATATCTAACTAAAATGCTTGCAGAAAAGGATAAGGAAAATGAAGGTTTAAAAATTGAAGTAGTCTCATTAAGAAAGAAAGTACAAGAAAATAACATGAATCATAGCTCTCAAGTGTTGGATCAAATTATTAGTAGTCAAAGATCAACATATGATAAGACTAGAATTGGTTATAAATATGCAATAACTAATGGATGTTCTAGTTCAAGTGTTGAGAAAGCAGGTACATAGGATAATCATGAGAAAATTACTAGCAAGAAGATGGAATCAGAAAGGCAAGAAGAAAATCAGGCTTCAACAATGCATAGAAGAAGTTATGGAAGACATCAAAATAGGTTTGAAGGCCATTGTTTCTTTTGTTATAAGTATGGACATAAGGTTTCATTTTGCAATAGTTTTTCAAGAAAGATAAATGCACATAACAATCATGAAAGGTCTAATTTTGAATATGGAAGAGGACATGATAAAACTAGTCAAAACAATATAAACTACTCTTATAACAGATTTGACACCTTAAGATATGAGACTGAATGTTATAAGTGTAACAACTTTGGTCATGTGTCAAGAAATTTTCCTATGAGTTTTCAAAAATTTAATGAACCCACTTACATAGATCTGAAAACCAAATATTGGAAAAAGAAAAGTGAAAATCTAAACACTGAAAAATGCACTATAGCTCTACAAGCCGAACATAAAGTAAAATGGGTTTTGGATAGTGGATGTTCAAATCATATGACAGGTAGAAAATAACTCTTTTTTGAACTAGATGAAGGAAAATAAGGTACAGTCACCTTTGGAAATGATCAATCAACTAGGATAGTTGGAAGAGGAACTGTATGTCTAAACAACAGGAAAATCATGGCAGCAAATGAAATGGAACATAACTTATTGAGTGTAAGTCAAACCTGTGATAAAGGTAATTTTATGATTTTTGATTCAAAAGGATGTCAAATCAGGGATATAAAATCAAATAAACTAGTTGGAATAGCCACAAGAACTTCAAGCAACATTTACATACTAGATGAAGAAAAAGAAAAATGTTATCTTGGGAGTGAAGATGAAATATGTTTGTGGCACAAAATACTTGGACACATTAACTTTGAAAATATGATTCAGTTGAATAAAAAGGAAGCAATAAGAGATTTACCTATCATAAAGAATCTTTCAAGTTCTGTCTGCAAGCAATGTCAACATGGTAAGAAAACTAGAGTTAAATTCAAAACCAAAGAACATTCAACAACTAAACCATTGGAAATAGTACATGTTGATGTCTATGGACCTATGAGAACAACAAGATTAAAAGGAGAAAGACATTTTCTACTATTTGTGGATGAATTTACTAGAATGACATGGATATTTTTATTGAAAAAGAAATCTAAAACTTTTAGCTGTTATCAAACCTTTAAGGAGTCAACTGAAAATGAATGTGACATGAAAATCAAATGTTTAAGATCAGATAATGGAGGAGAATTTGTACCTAAATAATTCAAGAGGTACTGTGATGAAAATGGGATAAGAGGACATTTTTTTGCTACTGAAACACCTTAACAAAAGGGAGTGGTTAAAAGAAAAAAATAGGATTGTTATGGAGATGGCTAGAACTATGCTCAATGAATCTAAACTAAGTAATATACTGTGGCCTCAAGATGTTCATATTGTTGTTCACATTTTGAATATAATTTTGCTGATAAATAATTATTTTAAGACACCCTGTCAGTTATGGAAAGGTAGACCAACTAGTGTTAAACATTTCAGAATTTTTGGCAGTAAATGTTATATCAAAAGACTTGACAAGCATTTGGGAAAGTTGGATTATTGAACAGATGAAGGTATTTTAGTTGGGTATTCCTATTCAAGGAAAGCCTATAAGTGTTACAACATTAAATTGAACAAAATAATTGAAGCCATATATGTGAAATTTGATGAGCCCTCATTTTCGAAGTCCAAATCTAAACAAAAGAATCATCAAATATATGAGATATATGACAAGCATAAAAAGGATGATGAGGTAAGTAAAATAGAAGAAAATAGGGCCGCTGACAGTGAACAATTAATTCCTACTTTAATACATGGAACAACTCCATCCAAAAGCATGACTCCATCAAAGACTCCAAGCAAGAGAATACAGAAAAATCATCCTGAAGAACAAATAATTGGTGACATAAATGCAGGTGTTGGAACAAGAAGCAGAAGGCAAGAATCCACCTCAACTCATGAACAAGTATCTTTACTTTCTCTGATTGAAACCAAAAGTATTGAAGAAGCAATTAAAGATGAGTATTGGATGAAAAAAATGAATGAATAACTTAGTCAAATAGAAAAGAATAAGACATGGGAATTGGTTTCTAGACCTTTGAATAAGAATGTCATAAGGGCTAAATGGGTTTTCAGAAATAAGATGGATGAAGTAGGTAAAATAACTAGAAACAAGGCTAGAAGGAATAGATTATGGAGAAACTTTTGCTCTTGTTGAAAGAATGGAATCCATTAGACTGATTCTAGCTTATGCCAGTTCTAAACACATTAAAGTTTACCAAATGGATGTAAAGTATGCATTTTTGAATGGTGATTTAGAGGAATAAGTATATATGGAACAACCATATGGTTTTCAGGTACAAGAAGAAGAACAATATGTTTACAGGTTGAAAAAGACATTGTATGGCCTGAAGCAAGCACCAAGAGCTTGGTATTCCAGACTTGACAATTACTTGAGGCAGCAAGGATTAGGGAAAGGTAACACTGATAGTAATCTATATATTAAAAAATAAAATGATATCCTGATCATTGTTGAGATATATGTAGATGATATCATTTTTGGTAGTGATGATAATAGGCTCAGTAAACAGTTTGTTGAAAGTATGCAGAAAGAGTTTGAGATGTCCATGCTAGGAGAAATGAAGTTTTTCTTAGGCTTGCAAATTACTCAATCTGATAAAGGTATTTCCATTTCTCAAACCAAGTATATCAATGAAATGCTTAAGAAATTTCAGATGGAAGATTCTAAACCAGTTGGCACTCCCATGGTTATTGGTTGTAAATTAAATAAGTTTGATGATACTAAAGATGTTGATCAGACAATATACATATATATGATTGGTAGTCTTCTTTATTCTACAACTACAAGACCTGATATTATGCATGTAGTTTGTCAAGTTGGTAGGTTTCAAGCTTCACCAAAAACTTCTCATCTACTTGTAGTCAAAAGAATTTTCAGATATCTTAAGGGGACAATGGAGTATGGTTTGTGGTATCCTACAGATAATCATCTTCACTTGTATGCTTTCACTGATGTTGATTAGGCAGGTTGTGTTGATGACAGGAAGAGTACTAGTGGAACAACATTTTTTCTTGGAGGATGTCTTGTAAGTTCGTCAAGTAAAAAGAAAAAAAGACAATCAGTAGTGTCTATGTCTACTGTTGAACTAGAATACATAGTAGGTGCATCTTATTGCAATCAGGTTCTATGGATCAAATAGATGTTGGAAGATATACATATTCATTATGATGAACCTATACCTATCTTCTTTGATAATACCAGTGCAATTAGTATTTCTAAAAATCTTGTTATGCATTCAAAAACAAAGAACATTCCCATCAAATTTCATTTTCTAAGAGAGCGGGTTATGTCTAAAGTTATTAAACTGGAATATATTGGCACAAAGGATCAGATTGCATATGTATTTATTAAACCTTTACCTAAAATGAAATTTGAAAGTCTCAGGGATTAGTTGGGGGTTTACCCTCTGTAATTTCATTTCATTCTCAAAGATTGCAAGGGCTTCATAATAAAATTAGACTACACAGGTTTATTGACTATTTTGATAGGGGGAGTTTCTGCTGAAATGATACATCTTTACAGGTGGTTTTTCTTTGCTTAGGGGTAGTATGGTTGATTTCTTTTCCATAGATGTCAAAAGCGGGAGAAGAGATTTAAATTTTTCCATCAATGCCAAAGGGGGAGTTTGTTGGTCAATTTTCACAGGGCTTGGTTTTGTCATTAATGTCAAACTTAAATCCATAGACCGAGAGAAGTTGCATGGCGGTTAGTTGAGAGTTCCTTCAGAACTAGGGAATTCAGAGATTAGGAGTTTAGAGAACCAAGCATTCTTCTCGTAATCCGAAACACGAATTCGCGATCCAATCCAGACCATTAGATCATGGAGGATAGAGGACTGTTGATCCAACGTAAGCGGAAATAGGATATCAGGAAATTGAGAATCAAAGAAAGGAGGTGATCCAACCTCTGATATCACAATACATGAAATAGAGAAATGCAAAGAAGGAGATAGCATGAAGCTAAGCCCCATTTCAGGGATCGTGACTTGGAGTGTCAAGACACTTCATCACAGGAATGACGAAATGCCGAAATGTGAAACACATTTTAGTTAATCCTATGGTCACAACCAATGGGCATATGGTTTAAGCACAAGTGTCTTGCCGAAGCGCCCGAGGGTTATTCTATGTTGAGTCAAAACAAATGTATGTTCATCGAACGGTGTTGGTTAAATATTTAAACTGATCGTGCTGATACTATTCTTCTTGATGTATTGGCCAATAATAATCACTCTAATGCAGTTATTTAGTTATTGTAATTGAATATTCGAAGTCCGAGGGTTCTAGTGTACACTCTGATAGTACAAAAAAAAAAAAAAAGGGTAATTTTCAAGAGTATGTAAAAACAATGATAGTAGTGTTGTTGCTCTTAGAAATATAGGGGAATTTTTTTTTTTATCTCTGTAATTGAAATGAACATAATTATAGACATACAAAGACAATGAAAACAAAGAATTAATAAAAACCATAGAAATATGAAGAAAGAGAACTGGAGATTAATTGATTGAAAGTGATATAGGTCCAGAGGATTTATGCAAGGAAGTTCATGAAAGCAACATGAAATATACATAGGTGCAACAGTTTTGATATTAAAGGTTCTTATTGATAGAGAAGGATTATAGGGTGGTAGGGAGGAGCAAGGGGAGACTGTAAAATTCTCCTGTACAAGTTGGTGCTTGTACATATGGGATTTGTAGCTTCCATTTAGTAGGTGTTGAAAAAACAAAGATAGAAGCCTCATCTAGGTTGTAGCTTAGATAAAATAAGAATGTAAAGAGAAGTTGGAGCTTGCCTTTCATTCATAAGAAGAAGAGGTTTTTCCCTTTTGGGTTTCCTCATGAAAAATCACAGTGTCACTATTTCATTTATGTGATTGTGTATTTATTGGTTAAATGTATTATTGCAAGTTAAATGTTAAAGGAATGATTTATTGATTAATAAGTAATCTGCTTATAAAATGAAAGAAATTTTATACAACTGATTCACCCCCCCTCTCTTAGTTGACTTATCCTGTCCAACAATTGGTATCAGAGCTATAGGTCATGAGTTCAATACACACTCGGCTCACGTTGAGGGGGAGATTGTTGCATGAAATTGCAAGTAGTCAGCGCTACTCGGTGTATCGTGACAAGGGACTAATTGCCTCTAGTGGATCCTTGAAATATGGCGGTAATGAGTTTACCAATCACCTATGGGTTTTGGTGTAATGGTAGTTGTACTAGAAACATAACCTAGAGTCGTTTTTATAACCAGAGGAGGTGCTATTATAGGAGAAGACAGACTAACCCAAGGGAAGACTACAGAAGATTCAGGAATTAGAAAATCTATAGAGAAGACCCAGACCTTTGATGTAAAGAAAGAAAGACAAATATTTGAGGAAGAAAGAAAAGAATTTAGAGGAGACCAAGTTTCTTCATCAAAGACAAGACTAGAAGTAAGAGAGTATGGAATGCCTCACGCATTTTATCAGTCTTCTTCGCCAAAAGAAGAAAAAGAGGTAAGAAAGATCATGGAATTTGTATACACTTGTATTAAGTTGATTCAGGATGAAAACATTGTACAAGAGCTACATAATCTAATCAAACAATATGAGCTAGGAAATGTAGACCCGTTGCTGAATAGGGCAGTACACCAAATCGGTAAGAAGAGTAGGAAAAATAAGGAATTACATTTGAATGCTCAAATATGAGAGTATGAGATAGACTATATAGTCCTTGACCTAGGGTCAGAGGTCAATTTCATGAAGAAGAAAAATTAGGCACAAATAGGGAAAACGAAGTTGATCTATTCCCCTTTCAAGCTTAGGATGGCTAACCAACAAGATGCCATCCCATTTGGATGATTGGAGCATATCCCTGTGGACATCGACGAAGTGAGAACATTTTCATATTTTGAGGTAATTGAAATACTTGATGACAGTTTCCCTTACCCTACGTTGTTAGGAATTGATTGGGCCTTCAATAACTCTACTGTTTTTGACTTAAATAAAAGACGTATGACTTTTGAAGGAGATGGAATTAGCATCATCACACCTTTAGATCCATATAAAGGTTAGTGATACACAAAACCTATCAGAGAAGAAGACCATGCATACACACAAGAAAACATATATAAACTAACAACTAGACAACAGGATTACATTAATCCTACAATCGATGGGAATCTAAGCTGGCGAAGTGACAACACATTCTCATCAAACTCAAAAGAAGCACTAGAGAAATGCCAGAACCATATGTATGAAGTATCTACAAGGAGATGTGCTATATTAACCAGAGAAGTTCACTGGATCGGCACAACAGTAAGTAACTTACCCACATTTGATGGTCTAAATCCGTTAGAATACTTCCTATCAGACTTTGAAGCAAGTGTACCAACACAATAGAGGTTATTTTCAATGGATGAGGCCTTGAAATCTGCACCAACAAGATGGTGGGGGACACACAAAAGTAATATTACAGATTGGGTACAATGTCATACTTTGATGACAACGCGATTTTCAACACAAGTAGAAGGCTGTGAAGTTCGTTGCACAGGTAGAATCTACCGAAAGGACCATGTGTGAAGCTGTGAGGAAGCCTAGTGTTATCCACATTTTTGGTTATCGAGATGATACTACGATTATGTCATGATGATAGACGATCGAACTATTCATTAAGAACATTTTCCTAAAGAAGGTTACACTTGTCATTTTCTCAAAATCATATTTTAAGAAAGGTACGCAGGCTGCTTATATACTCTCCTACGGAAATCCTTAATTTTCGCATGTTGCATTCATCTGGACTGCGGACTTTCCGCACTGTGTTAATGGTTAGGGTGCAGACATGTTTCTAAAGGAGAAAATGAATAAGTTCTCGATTCTTCTAGAAGGAATCTTCTAGAAGGATGAGTTGGAATTCGAATGG
>ML798258.1:146460-163918 GCA_009831015.1 Picea engelmannii | reverse complement strand
CTTATTACATGATTCCTTGATCACATGTATAGACTAGGTATTGAATATATTGATGCCTTTGCTGTGATTGGTTTGTGTTGTCGTGATTGGACGATGCAAGAGCATCGGAGCAGAGCGAGGAACAACAGAGATTAAAGGAGAGCATTTAAAAGGTATGAACACTATCCCTTTCTCTTAGTTCATTCAATAGTTAGATCTAGGGAAAGAGTAGTATTCTGTTACGGTTTGTTCCAGATCCAGGTGGATCTTGGGGAGATTGGTCTGTGTCCGCACTCATGAATTTATCCATAAACACCTAGAGAAACATTCCTCGAGAACAATGGGTACACATATTCATCAACACACTGGACAGGACACCCATCAACTGGTACCTTCAAGCAGAACTACACCTCATCACTATAGATTGGAAAGGTATGACTCAGAATTTTGTAACCACCTTCTTATTTGAAAGTCAAATTCCTTTAGTAGATCAAGCACTGCAGGATGTGAGATAGAAAGTATTCGAGGAGGTATATAGCCTTTCCTTAGAATAGGAAGATGATGAATGGATTGCGCCTCTCCAGAAACTGCAAGGCTGTTACAACATCAATGACGATGAAGACGATGATCCGAGGAAGGTGAACATCGAAGAAACAAAAGGCCAGAGAGATGTGGAAGGGCCAAGAGTTGAATAACCATTTATTGGATGGTTGATCAAGATTAAGAAATTCAATATTGGAACAGAGAAGACACCAAATCTTGCCAATGTCAGAGATTATTGGGATGTTGCTACCATTTATAAAATTGCAGAGTTGTTGCATGAATATTAGGACTTTTTTCCAACCAAATTCACTTATAAGAAGGGAATTAAAGGGCCTATGAGAGAGATGAGGATCCCTTTGAATCTAGATGATAGACTAGACAAACATAGACCTTATAGAGTGAACCCTAAATATAAGGAGAAAGTGAAGATTGAGCTTGACAGAATGCTAGAAGAAGGAATCATAGAACCTGTCGAAGAGTCAGATTGGATAAGCCCTATGGTGGTGCAAGACAAGAAAAATAAATAAATATGGATATGCGTAGACCTCAGGAAGCTGAATGACAATTTTTTTCATGATCCCTTCCCTACACCATTCACTAACGAAGTGTTAGATAATGTGGGAGGCCAGGAAGTATATTCTTTTATAGATGGATTTTCAAGATACCATTAGATTCAAATTGCCAAGGAAGACCGACATAAGACGACATTTTCAATAGAATGGGGATCCTACTAATACACAATGATTCCATTTGGATTGAAGAATGCCCCAACCATCTTTTCTAGGGTGGTGGTCGAAGAATTCAAAGAATTTTTGCATAAATTTCTAGAAGCATATTTTGATGACTGGACTATGCTTAGTTTGTTGAAAAATCACATTGAATGTCTAAGGATAATGTTGGATAAATGCAGGCAGTGTAAACTTTATTTGAATCTGAAGATGTGCATTTTATTTTCACCATTTAGAGTTCTGTTAGGACATATTGTATGTAAAAAAGGGTTGCTAGTAGATCCATCCAAGATCGCCATTATAGTTGATATACCCCTTCCTACGCCATTCAAATAGTTGCGCACTATGTTGGGACACACAAGATACTACAAAAAGTTCATTAAGGGCTATGCTTAGATTAAAGAACCCATGGAGAAGATTTTGAAGAAGTTTTTTCAGTTTAGTTGGACAGAAGAATGATAACAGAGCTTCGACACACTCAAACAGAAGATGGTTACTATGCCCATTATGGTTTTCCCAAATTGGACCAAGGAGTTTCATGTGCATGCCAACACATAATCCATTGCATTGGGAGTTGTGTTAGCACAACCAGGAACATGAGATACTGACCACCCTCTAGCTTTTGCTAGCAGAAAGATATAAACTATTGAGATTAACTACACCACCACTGAGCGCGAAGGATTAGCCATGGTGTATGAACTGCAAAAATTTCACCACTATTTGTTGGGAGGACACTTTAAAATGTTTATTGATCACTCCATGTTGAAGCACCTAGTCAACAAGCCAGTGTTGGGGGTAAGAATATGCAGATGGCTTCTGTTATTTCAGGAGTATGATTTTGAGATCATTGTAAAACCAAGAAGAATGAACAAAGGTATTGACCACATATCGAGGTTGGAACATGGAGAAGAGCCCACTAATTTGGAAGATAAACTACCAGATGCACAACTACTAGCCATTAGAAAGATCGATGACCACTTTGCAGAGATAGTCTAGTTCCTATCAACAGGAATGGGACCGAGTGAGTACACAATTCCATAGAAGAAACAACTAGTAGTGCATGCTGCATATTTTTCACTTATAGTTGGACATCTATACAAGATGGGACCGGATGAGATATTGGTGTTATAACCCTAAATTGCACCACACATTCTTACCTGGCATCAGGACAACTCATATCCCTTCTTTGCCAAAACTCTGTTGAACAACTCTTTGAAAATCCTCCTGTGTAAAGGTCTGTGTGCCCTAACCCATTACTGCATGCGTGTACACACTGGCTGATTTACAACATCCCGCGTGTACCTACAAAAGAATGAAAAAAGGAAAGTTGTCCATGGAACAAAAAGCTATGGGTGAGTTAATTGAAACTCCCGGCCATGCATGGCCGAGGGTTCATCCAAAAACCTAGCTCCTTCTAGCCTATAAAAGAAGGGGTAGGGGTACTGTTGCGCCTCTTTCGTCACCTTGGTGAGAAAAACAGAGGTGCTTGCAAGCTCAGTTGGGTCTGCTGAGCAGGAAAACTATAGAGAAAAGAGTTAGGGAAAGAAAATAAACACTACAATTAAGAATTAAACTAAGAGATGCAATAAAAACTAAATTCATGAGCATAGGGACATAGAAACAAAAAGAACCATAAGACCCATGTCACCAATGTTTGAGGCTGATCTATTAGTGAAAACAAAGCACCAAGAAGAAAGGGGANTATGAGTCCCTTCTTCCTCCAAGGGAAGGCTCTTGGACCCTCACTAGCTAGCTCTTCTTACAACAAAGAAAAATGGAAAATGGTGATGAAAGAACTCTTTACAAATCCACTCAATGTGTGAGGTGGATTGTCCAATGCTATGGTGCCAATATTCTCTTGACAAGGATGGAGTCTTCAAGACAATAGAGGCAGCATAACATTACTTTGAATTCCTTGAGAAAATGAGGTGCATCCATGTCTTTTTATAACATTCATTTGGGTTATTGTTTAACTGCTTTGTAGTGTGAAAAGAGGCCAATTAGGGCATTCTTAGGTCTTTGACCAGCCCACCAGTCGGATCCAGTCTAGATTTGAGGGTCAAATCGGCTTGGGAGCAGAACCATAAGTGGGTGGGAGGCCTACCACTCTCATAAATGCGTCGTTTAGCAGGTGCACGGATTTTTGTGCTAACAGTCTCAGATCGTGTGCCTGTGCATGATTTCTGCATTCCTGTTCCACGCATGCGCGCGCGCGCCCAATGTCTGCATAGCTCTTTTCAATTTTTCACTACTTTGTATAGTTTTTTGACATTTTTGAATGTTGTGGTATTAATTCAGGTTCATGGATGACTTCATCACTGTTTGACGATGCTGAGTTCTTGTAACCATGTGCGGATGAAATTTCAGTGATAACAGATGCCCCCTAATGGATGAGGTTAGGAGCATACGTATAGCTGAAATCCATCAATGTTTCTTCTACTGAGAATGTTGTTGTAAGAGAGAGAAATAGTGGGATCGTCCTAAGTAATCTATTGGAGGGAAAAAGGAACTGATAGGACCCGACCTTCCATGAGGTGTGTAAAATATAAAATTGTGTACAAACGAGGTGGGCATGCCCCATGCTTGTGTTATGTAACTTTGAAAAAATATGACTGAAGTGTTGGTGTAGACAACTGTAGCACCCTTGGGGGCGGTCATGATACAGGAAGAAGACAATTCTACAAATGAACATGCTCTGAATAGTAGGCAATGATCGCGGTAATAAGTAGCAGCAATTATGTGGACATTGATGGCCCTACCAAGTTCAGAGGTCTTCGGCAAATAAAAGAACTAATTGCAATAGTCGCAAAGTAAGACCCATCATAACATGAGAAAGTGTTGGTGTCAAATGTTAAGGGGGTCAACGACAGCAGGGAGCAATAGTATTTCACCCTGTGCCATATGAGATCTCTCATTGAGTGGATAATGAGAATCAAGATACTGTCGCCCTTATGGAAACTGTGTTGATGTCGATAAAAAAGGGGGACGCAACTCCCAGAAGAAAATGGCTTCGTGAAATCTACTGAGGTGAGGAAGTGGCAGAGGTACATGGATGAATTCAAGATGTGGGAAGACTCAAGACTGCCCTTGGTTGGAGTATGTGTGAGAGAAAAAGTGGCCACAGCCATTCAATGAGGTCGAGTGTCAGGGGGACGACAAGACCAGGGATAAGTTGTGCTAGAGGCGAGACAAGGTGAACAAATTTAGAGGGTATAGGTAAGTGACCTGTGGGGTACTCTGAAGATATGGATGATGCCGACAAGGGTGGATGAAAATTAGTGCCCCAACCAAGGGTGACATGGGTTGCAGTTGGCTAAAAAAAGGGAAGTAGGTCGTCCAAAGGTGACGAAAAAAAGGGAATGTAATGACTGGAAATAAAGGTGTTTGTACAATAAATAATGAATAATTTTGGGGAGAAATGTACAAATACAGAAACGGGTGCCCCGATGTGATATGGGTGGCCCATGCAGGGCATAATCTGCTCGAAAATCTGATGAAGGGTGGGGCCCCCATTGGTGATTTTCTGTATGAGGTAGGTGAAATGAAGGGAGATTTGCAGATGGGCAAACTGATGGTGGATGAAATGGAGGGTTCATGATACTGCGGAGGTGTAGGCAAAAAAATAGAACCGTGAAGAGATAATCTAGTAGTCCATGTGGGAAAGCTAGAAAAATGAGGAGAAGGAGTATGTGGTCGATTCGCAACATGATGAAAGACTATCAGGACTCCCATCCCTAAAGGGTTTTGAAAAACAGCATGAGTGTCAGAAGTGTCAGAAGGTGCTATGAATGGGAAAACTCATGTGGGTAAGAATGCTATCGGGTGACAGTACCGAAGATGCAAATAGAGGTGTGGGTACTGCAGAGCCGGGAATGGGGATCCTAAAGGAAAATGTCATAGGATGTGACTAGAAATGTAAGTGCGAGACAAAGGGAAAGACTACATGACAGCGTTGAGTATATACCTGAAGGTGTTGTGCCGATGTATGGTGATCAAGTACCTGCACACATGAAAACCAAATATCCAAAGTGAACAATATCTGAAGAGAATCAAAGATATGAGCATGTATTTGATAAGCGTGAATATGCGCATGCGTACCTGACCAGGGTATGAAAAAAAGGCACCTCGGGGGGGATGAAAAGAGGCCTAGGGACTGTTGTGATGTAGATGACAGTATGTTGATCTCGTGGCTGAAGATGGATCGAAAACTGGACACCGTGGGCTCTCGGAATGGTGAGTGGAAGTTTGGAAAAAAGGCCTATATATAGCTGTAGGGCCCACATTGACACCTCATTTGTACCTGCTGCGATAGTGACTGGACGAGCAGTTTTCAGAGGAGATTTGGAGATTTGGGGAGGATGAGGTATCTGATTGGTGATTAGCGACCTTCAAGTTAGTGGTCTGATCATCCTACATAGAAATAGGATTTCATTTTTTGGGCAGGGGCTGTATGGAGGGTCGTACAGAGGGATTTTGGGGATGTGGGCCCCATGTGCATGGGCGATTCAAAAGTAGGCACGCACACGTGCGTGCCTACCCACCAGATAGACGTGCATGGGGGCGCTGGTGAGGGAATTAAAGGCATGCACTATGTGCGTTCCTGTCGGCTGTACAACTGCACATTTGTGCACGGCTGTGGCGTGGACAAGCGCGCACCAGTGCGCACCTGTGTAGGTAACAGGCATGCCCGAGAGCACGCCTTTGTAGGTAACAGGTGCGCTTAAGAGCATGCTTGTGTAGCTAACATGTGTGCATTCGTGTGTGCCTGTGTAGTGAACAGGAGCACACGTGTGCGTGCCTGTGGGTTGAAAAAGCTGCGCCTTATAGGTAAAGATGACAGGTGTAAATTGATCTTTGTGATGTTTTTGATGGTCTCGTGGGATGATATAAGACTCTTTGTTGTGGATGTAGGTGGAAAGGTTTTACTATGCCAGTGGGTTGGTGAGAGCGAGATTGGTCTCAGCTATGAGACGTCGTGGCTATTGAGGAGCTAGGTGTGTGAGCGACTTTGGCAGCCTATGGGTTGCTAAATTTATTTGAGTGCCCATTGATATAGGTGCAGGAGTATCTCCTGCAGTTCCTGATCCAGATGTGGAGTCCAGAGCTGCACTGCTTCCTTGTGTGAGGAGAGCAAATCCCCTTCACTATAGAGGAGGATGTGTACTTCTTGACTGGGCTCCCATTTTGAGGTGTGCCCCTACCGACGGAGCTGGTGTTACTGAGGGACCTGACCCTGATGACCGTTGGCTGGAGATACTATTCAGGTCAAAACTTTATGTTCGGGACGGTTGTGATTATTGGGTCGATAGATTCCTTGGTGCCTCGTTGTATAGCAGCGATGATTGTGAGAGTATATGGGTCACTAGTGACCCAGCGGATTAGTGGGGGCCAGTTGTTGGTAATGGGGAGAGTTTTGGTCGGTGAGAAGTTCGCCTGGAGGCCTACGCTGCATGCAAGGATGGTGGGGTAGTTGGACCACTGCCAATCCACGGATACGGGGGATTTTGCCTTCGGGTCCATCCTGGTGGCCTGGTTTCTAGAGAGGGTGCTGATGTTGCACCCGAGGATTCTATTGGGTGTGCCTGGGGTGTGAGAGCCACGACTGAGGCGATGGTCGACTATTTTGCTACGTCATGGTGGTGGCAAGGGTGGCCATGTTTTTACTGCAGAGGTGATGTAGGTATGGCGGAAGATGTCGTAGGTGATACTTCAGTACCCCTATGCCAGGGTGGACTTCTGGGATGATCCGGACATGGTGCTACCTCCAGGGGAGGTTTTTGACCATTGAGGTATGTTGATTTGATGATGTTGATATGTATGTTTTGTGTTTTTTGAGATAGCATGCCTTATGTCTATGATATAGATGCTGATACTATCTGGTGTTTGTTTGTATGTGAAGATGTGGCACCTCGCGGGCGCGAGGTGGAGTTGCAGAGAGCGTCGGAGAGACCTTCGTGGGGAGAGAGATGTCGGCATGAGGACGCCACGGTGTGACCACCTGAGCCTGAGTGGGTAGTGAGGAGGCGTCGTTTTGATGACCCTAGTGCTGGGCCATCACACGCTCCTCCGACGGCTGCCGGAGATGATTTTGAGGACATACGCCATGGTCTGGAGACAGTGTTACAGGAGGTGCTTGAGGGAAGATGGTCTCGCATCCAGGACAAGGCATTCCTGGAGCAGTGTGTGGGGGTGCTGCCACCATGGTGGGCCATAGTACGGTGAGAAATAGTGGTTGTTGCATTGACGACTGGTCGACTGCCGCCGGGGAAGGAGGGGCCGACAGGGGGGGACTACCACCTCCTGGGGCAGGTGGTGGTGGGCCGACACCATCTGAGGGAGGAGCAGACGGTGGTGCGCTAGAGGCACCGTGAGTGGTGGTCTGATGCATTGGATGTACATATATCTATTTTTTTGTATATAGGCTGGTAAGCCCATTTTGTACCGAGGTGCTGCATTGGCTTGCGGATACTTGTAGATATATTTTTTGTATGTAAACATTCGGATTGCACTGTGGACCTTTATATATACATGAGTATAATTTTTTGAGATCTATCTGGTGTTTACATGTTTTTGGTTAATGTTGTGATGATGTCTATTCTATATATATGCTGTGACAGGTTTGTGTTATATGTTTATGTATGTGTAGCTTGATGTGATATATACCAATCTAAGACATTATTATCTAGGTTATCTGCAATTTGATTCAATTGTCTTGGAATATGTGTAAATGTAATGGAATCAAAATGTCGAGATAAAAGCCTAACCTGCAGGTATTTGTGAAAGAGGCAAGGATCACAGACGCGGTACACATTGTTGAGTTGGAGAACGACTAGTTGAGAGTCGAGGAAGACACTAAGGTGATGAATATGATGATGCTGGGCAACATCCAGGAGGCCAATGACAGTAGTTTATTCGGCTTGGTTGTTGGTGGCTGACCCCAAACATATGCCGCTAGAATGGAGCATTTCATATGAGGGGGTGTAGAGAGCCCAAGCAACCGAAGTGAGATTTTGCGTCCAATGGCTGGCGCCGTTGGCATAATCGATGTGGTAGGCTGGTGGAGGAAGCATATGTCAATAGCACAAAGGATAGTTTAGATGTGAGGGAAGGAAAAAGATTAAAAACGCTAGAAAAGAAATAACCTAAAGTAGAATGAATACGTTTAAGCGTAAAATTTCTTTAAATATAACCCGTTGACGGGTTCTTTGAGAGAGAGGCCTTCAGGGGAGGCCAAGATGTATGTGCCTTTGGTGAGGCAATGTTGGATAATGTATGGGCCATGCCAGAGTGACTCGAATTTTCCATGGCCAAAGGTATCATGAGCGATATTGTAAGCCAGGACAAGGTCACCTTCACGAAATGAGTGATGGTTGAAATGGCGATCAAGGGTAGCCTTGGATCATTTTTTAGCTGCCTCATTGTTCTGTAAGGAAGATCGATGATCTTCATCCAGAGACTCCAAGTTCAGCAAGCACTGCTCCATTGGAGCAGTGTCAGGTAATATCTCAATTGCGGTGCGTAAGGTGGGAATTTCGCACTCGATGGGAAGAGTGGCCTCAACTCATGGACTAAATGAAATGGTGTGAAACTAGTAGCTGTTTTCACAGTCGTTCGGTAAGCCCATAGTGCAGAAAATAACATATGATGCCAATTGGTTTTATGTTTATTAACCATGCATTGTAACATCATCTTGAGCACTTTGTTAACTACTTCGACCTATCCATTAGACTGAGGGTAATATGGTGAGGCAAAATCATGAGAGAATCCTAACCGAGATGAGAGTTTGACGAAGATCTCATTATCAAAGTGTTTCCCATGATCAGAAATGAGTTGGAGGGGTACTCCAAAGCGGGATATGACATGGTTAAAGAAAAAATGCGCTGCAGTGTCAGCAGTATTGTTGAAAGTGGGCATAGCTTTGGCCCATTTGGTGAAGTAACCCACGGAGACAACGATGTATTTGTGACCATTGTTGGAGGGGGGATTACAAGTCATAAAGTCAATGCCCCATTTACAAAAAGGGCTGGCAGTAATGACAGGGTGAAGAAGAGCGGGGGAAGCTTGGGCTTTATTGGCATAGAGCTGACATTGCTCACATCGTTTCACGACATGAATGCAATCATGAAACAAGGTAGGCCAAAAGTAACCAGCTTGGATAATATTTTGAGCAGTGGATATGCCCGACAGATGGCCCCCACATGCGCCACTGTGGAAGTCGTTTAAGACTCTATCAACCTTATCAATAGTCAGGCATCGACGAAGGATGGTGTCGACGCCCCACCGGTATAGGATGTCTCTGATGAGGAGGTAGCGGGGGGTCTGATGGAGAATATGATGACGATCATCGCGTGAAAGGTGGTTACCGAACTTCTGAGTGTGGAGATAGATGAGGAGGTCACTGTACCAAGGATCATCCAAAGTGATGTAAAAGAGATGTTCATCGGGAAAGTCAGTGTTGACAGGGGCACTAGTGGTGTCAGAGGGGAGGGTCGTGACAAGTTCGGTGAGAACGAGGGCCTTCTTACTCTTAGGTGTTGAGAACTCGAGGTCGTACTCTTGAAGGATAATGATCCATTGAGCGAATTTTTCGTTAACCTACCGACAGTTGGGCAAGTACTGCATAGGGTTGGAATCTGCGATGACCTTTGTTGTTCGAAGTAGGATGTAGTGGCGCAGTTTATGGACTGCGAGGACGACTGCTAAAGAAATTTTCTCTTCATGTGTATACTTCAAGGGTGGCCTTGAGAGGTTTTTACTAACGTAATAAATGACATGTTCATGATTTTCATCACGGAGATGGATGAGAATGCCGTCTACTGATACAACTGATGCTGATACGTAGAGGATATAGTCGCGATTGTAGTCAGGTGCACTAATTAAAGTTGCATTTGAAAGTGCTGTTTTAAGATCGTCAAATGATTGTTGGGCATGGTCGTCCCAGTGAAATGGGATGTTGTGACGTAGTAAGCGAAGGAAACCATGTGCACATATGCCTTGTCTGGGACAAAGCATCTAAGAAAGTTAGCTTTTCCTTGTAGACTCTGAAGTTGTCGTAAATTCTGGGGAGGTGGAATTTTGGTGATAGCTTGGACTTTGAGGGGGTCCACGGTAATACTGCTTTGGGACACAATGAAGCCGAGGAGGCACCCTGTGGTGACACACAACATGCACTTGAGAGGATTCAAGCAGATGTTATATTGACGACACCGTTGAAAGATGATTCGTAAATCATCTAGATGTTGTGTGCGTTGCTTGGATCGAGCTGTAAGGTCGTCCAAGTAGGCAAGGATGATATGAGATAGATATGAAAGATGTGTTTCATATCCCACTGGAAAGTGGCACCGACATTCTTTAAGATGAAAGGCATGATACAGTATGCAAAAGTACCCCACGGGGTAGTGAATGTGGTTTTATACTAATCGGTGGGGTGAATTTGAATTTGATTATAACCAGAGAATCCGTCCATAAAGGAGAGAGCCTCATGGCCGGCGCATTCATCGATAATTTGATCGATGAAAGGTGTTGGAAAGTTGTCTTTGGGATATGCGTGATTGAGATCGTGAAAGTCCATGAAAACGCGGATAGTGCCCTATTTTTTGTTAATGGGTACAGGGTTGGAAACCCATGAGGTGTAGGCGATGGGGTAAATGAAACCGACAGCGCGTAATTTGTCAATTTCGACTTTGATGGTCGTAGCTTTGGATGGATGTAGCGGTCGTTATGTTTGGCGAACTGGTGTAATGTCGGGCCAGGTGTCTATGCCATGTTCAACAATAGAGGGATCGAAGCCAGGCATTTCCATGTATGAACAGGCAAAAATATCCCTATATTCCTGGAAGAGGGCTTTATATGTTGTGATTTCCTGGGGAGTGTAAGCAGCTCCAATGGTGATTTCTTCGACGATGCCATTTTTAATGGAAATGTCGATTTTAATGGTGGGGGAAATGTTGGCCATGTTTCCTTCTTCAAAAGAATCTGGGGCAGGAATAGGGTTTTTGAACCAGTCGATAGGCCCTGATGGGATAAAGTCCTTGGTTTCGACCGTGTAAATGGGGTGTTGGTTAGGAGTCATGGGGGCTAACTGTGGAGAGAAGAGTGCGCGATGGTGTAGCGAATCCCAAGGGAGGTCTAGGTGGTTTAACTCTTTGAGTATTTCCTTGTCTCTTTGGAAGTGTCGGGAATACAAGGGGTCATGAGGAGTGATATCGGTGATGGTTTTTGTGTGGTCTCCCCCTGGTGAAGAAGCAACGGGAACGATGTGAGGAGATGGTGAGGGTTCACTCGACATAAACCATATATTGAAGGACTGAGGAGTACCCGTGGTGGTTGGGTGTAAAATGTCCATAGGGGAATGAGTAGGAGAGTTGGGGGGGTTGGGGGGTGAATCCTCAGATAGGTCATCTAGGAACCATGGAGGCATTGGAAGGGCCTCTGGTTCGGGAGAAATGACATGAAAATCCTCTAGTGACGAGGTAATGTTAATTATCATCTCTACGGGCCATTGAAGCAGGGTTAATTGGCATTGCCTGTATTCAAGGATCATAGGGAACTGGTATGTAAAATGAGCTAATGAATCATAGAGAGAGGAAGGGTGTCTCATACGTTCATTGATTGAAGTGGTGACATAACGAATGTCTATGATTTTTTTTGAGGAGGACGTAGCAGGATTGGGGTTTTTCTGGAAGTTCTGACGTACTGCGGCTACCTGAAAAGGTTCGATACCGGGTGGAGGGTAAAAGAATGGAATTTGAGTAATGGCTTGGGGAACTGTCTCCCAAACTGGAATATGTCCTTGGGGAGATGTGGAATCGTGGACTGGTGGGGTCGATGAATGTCCAGAAGCTTCTGGAGGGGGGGTTTCTGTGACGAGTGGGACGTCAGATATGACAAAAGCCTTTGTAGGAGGAAGGGTATCCTCTGTGTGAGTTATGTTTGATGATATAATGCATACTTGATTAGAAGGATGAAGGAGTGGTGGTGCTCCATGGTACGTCCCTAACAAGGATGGATCTTTAAAAATCCCAGGACCCATCTCGATGAGTGGATATGCGTCGTAGCTTGTGTGGATGAGAGGGAGAATGTTATTGATGTTTGTAGATGGATTAGGCTCATAATGTGAGACTTGGTCAATAGTAACGATCTTCCCATTGTGAGGGAACATCATTGTCTGAAAGAAGGAAGAGGCCACTGCCTTCATAGCGTACATGTAGCTACGACTGAATAGGATATTATAATCGAGAGGGTCATCAATAACTCCAATATCGATGAGGATAGTCTTGCCCCCGAGTTTGACAGGGACATTTTGGAAGAGCCCTTAAGGAGAGGATGGTCGTCCATCATAAGCTCGTAAGGTGATGGCAGAGGGAATGAGTTCTGAGGAACCAAGTTTCTGCCAGACTATTTTGGACATAATGCATGTAGATGCACCTTCATCGATGATACACTGATGAACTGTGATGTTCCGTATTTTTACTGGTATTTGAAAAGCGATCAAGGCGGGAAGGCGAGGTTCTCCATTGTCAAGATCAAAGGTGATGAGTCGGGTATCTGAGGGGTCAAATGCCCCCAAGGTGAAAATTAATGATTTCCGTTGAGTAGAACAAGTCTGGAGGACCTCCAAGACTAACATGGCAGCCGGATATTGCGCTAAATCGTCTACCAAACTATAGTTATGAGCTTCCCTAGCCTGTGGGTTGTGGACATTCCTACGCAATGGGATGCGAGGGATGCGAAGAGGTGGTTCGGAGGAAGGGCGAGGGATCACCAATGGGGGTCTCGTTGGTGTAGGGTTTGTCTCTGGAGGGATGGGAGGAGACTCAGCAGGTGCATGATACTGACGATTATGTGTTTGCAGAAGGATTTCTTCCTCGCTAGTGAGGAGAATTGTGTGATATGCTGGATTGTTGGGGTTGAGGTATTGCCCCACCTGAGGTGGGGGATGTTGTGTGTCCTATTGGGTGTTGATCACACCCTGATGTGGAATAGGATTTTGCAGCACGACGGGAGGGGGTTGTTGCACGTATTATTGTGGTGCCTGCTGAGGGGCAGGTGATGCTGGAGAAGGGGGAATACTACCAGAGTCTTTCACCCATTTGAAATCAACGATTTGGGGGCAATGATGAGTGTAATGGCCATACTCACCACAAAGGGTGCAAGGGAAGATGGTTTTAACATTATTGTTATTTTGCCCTTGGAATTTATTATTATTGCCCCCTTGGGGGTTTTGGTTCCCTTGGTTCTGGTTTCCCCCAGTGGGTTGGTGTTGTGGGGGTTGATTCCCACCTTGACCTGGGTGGTTGTTATTCCTGTTTCGTCCTTTCTTCTTGGCATTGTTCGATGGATGGGTTGGATTGGCTATATTCAACTGTTCAAAACTGTGGTATTGTTGAACAACAGAGGGTCGAACAAAATTTACCCTTACATGAGGGTGTGGGGGAGTCATGGGTTGTGGAGGACTAGGAAATGGGAAGTATGGATTTTGTGGTGACACCGATCCATAAGGTACATAGGAAGGCGTAGTGATTTCTCTAGTACTATAAGATGAGGTAGAGGGGGTACCAGAGTTTGTTTGAATAGGTGGATGTATGGGGGGTGCCGGTGGTGGTCCACTGATGGGTGGAGGTATAGCAATAGGGTATGGCTGTTGATAAGGGGGTGGGGGGTAATAAGAAGTGCCCCCGTATGCTGGCAGGTATTGAGGTGTTCCGTACATCGGTGGTGGTTGAGTTTGTGGACCGTGGTGAGTGGTGGCACCAATTAGTCTGTCTGTTGAGTGAGACATCCCAGTTTTGTCTTGGCCAAATGGAAAAAGTTTTGGAAGATCAAGAAGTAAAGTGTATAAGTACCCTGACTGTGCATAGATGAGGTCATACTGTTGGGCCTTACTGATGGATTCCTCTTTGGATTGAGGGAAAGTGGAAGCTACATCCTTACCGAGGAGAGAGACACGTGATCTAAGAAACCAGTCGAGACATTGTTGCTTGGTGGTTTCTGCTTTGCACAAACTACGTCGCCTACGCTACTCGTGAATGTGGTCAGTGATGTGTGTGGCTGAGGTTTGTTTAAAATTAGAAATTAGTTCTAGACCATTGTCGTGGCGGATGGGTAATTGGAAGAAGGTCAAGAATGCTTTGGCCAATGGCTCAAAAGTTGCTTGGGACCCTGATTTTTCTTTGACATACCATTTAGCCGATGGGCCAGTGAATGTGCATTGAAATAATCGCAGTCTGATGGAATCATCCATAATGCTATTGGAGGATAACCATAGGTGAAAGGTCATGACATGGTTGGCAGGGCCATCACCTGCCTTTCCTTCAAAATTTGGTATGTCTGAAGGTAGTTTGGTCGGCATTGCAGGTCATGTGGGATCATGCAATATAGGATCATTGGTAAGTTTGTTGAGATCCGGTATGTTGAGAGAGGACAAATATGGCATCTGCAGTGGGGGTGGAGGATTAGCTCCGACCATGGTGTGAGTGGGTTGTGAACCTGACCCTTGAGGGGGGCTATTTGGGTTAGTACCTCCTCCTTGAGAGGAAGTGGGTCCCGTGCTGCCTTGTAAAGGAGAGTGAGTGAATGGATGAACTTGGGAAGTGGACCCAAGTAATGTAGAACCAAGCAAAGTTGATCCTAAAATAGTAGCACTCATAGGAGTGTGTGAAAGAGGTGTCGATGAGTGGGCACGACCAGACACTCCCCTTAATATAGGAGGGAGGTTTAGCAAGCGTCGTGAATGACAGGGGTTTTGTGGTTCCCCTATGATGTCAAACTAGTTGCGTGAATGTGTGTAAAGAGTGGTGAGAGTAATATAGAAACAAGAGCATGTGCGTTGAATGTTTACACAATATATATATCCAAATCAAACTATAATCATATGTGCATCATACATAAAATGTTTTGAAAAAGAAGCATATATATGGGTAAGTGGGTTTTGTTAGTGTGGGGAATCAAAAGAAAGAAAATGCTCGTGTCCTAGAATATGTAACGTCCTTCCTCTCAAATAACATTGGACCTTCCAATAGCACTCAACAGTGGGGTCTGAAGTCACTGGAAGAGAAACTAGTGAAGGATGAAATAATTGGTTATAATGAGGGGTAGAGGGGGCATATCCCAAAAGAGCTGGTGATATTTCCCAATAGCCACACAAAATCCAATCAAGGTGCAATTGCATCCCACAATTGCCACCTGGGTAGATGTCCTAATGTTGGTCACTAGGTACCTCAGTCAAAGTGCGACATTTAGATTTTTGGCCTAAGAAATGGGTCACGGGTTGGATCCCGTCCAAGAGGTGGGTGCCTCAAGGGGGGACACATAGAACAACCAGACCTCGGCCTTCAACCCTTCACAGGTATCTCCCTGCCTTATGGTATTGGAACACTTGACTTGGGGGATTTTCAGTTCCCTATTTGACAACCTCTATGTTTTGACAATGTGAGAACCAGATAATGGGGAGTTATTTGGATGCCTATCCCCGAAATCCTACCTAGACTAAAAAAATTCTTTTGCCACCTCCTGTGGAGGAAAACTTAGTGAGTTTTAAGAAATATTTTAGATGTAGTTGTTTCGGGAGGTTGGGGGTGCAAACCAACCTCATTGATTTGAAAATGGGAGTGGATAGTTCCGTCAAGAAAAGGGTGGGGTGATTTCGGAATCCCTTTGGAGGAAACTTACTTTGACCTCCACGTTTCAAGCAGAAGCTATGTGAGTGATAAGTGACTTTTGTGTGTGCATGAAAGTGTGCCATTTTTTAGTGAATTAGATGTCACCTTGTTGCATGTGGACTTCTCTTGGTCCTTACAAGTGTTTGATTACCTAATTAACTAAGTGCCTTTGGTACAACCTTGCGTAATTCAAAATTCCCTAGGAAGCTAGCATGTGGACATGTGGGTCCGTTACTATCCCTTTAACTCCCTATTGTGATGTAATATAAGAAAATATTTGAAACTATCCTAGATTGATCATGTTGGCATGTATGGGCCCATTACAAAACCTTTAAACTTCCCTAGTGTTTTGATCTAAGAAAGCAAAAATTCAAACACTATCCTATCTTTGTAGCATGTGGGCATGTATGGGCCCATTACAATATTAAGATGTGTTTGAAAAAACAACCTAAGAGGAGTCCCAATAAGGGTTGTTGTCCTCTCCTAAAGGTTTTAATGTTGTTTAAGGGAGATGAAATTGTTTCACAATCTTTTTCTGATTCTCAAGATCGCTTGGAGGTGCAAGAGAAGAGCATACTAAGCGATTGTTACTCAACTTCTAGTCCCAATGCAAGTTAAATGTGATTAAAAATGATTTCCAACTTATCTTGTGAGTCAAAACAAGCCATCCATGTGGCAAAAAGAAAAGAAGGGAAATTGATTTTATCCTCCTAAGTGCCTATGTGTTTTTTACTAACCCCTTTATATGATGAGGGGACTAAGTGTGGTGCAGCTTTAAAACATGATTGACATCATTTTTAAGAAGGAAAATGGCCTTCCCCACATCTCAACAACTTTACAATATGAAATTTTGCACAGATGCGTGGGTCCCAGTGAAGATAGAGGCACACAGAGCACATGTGCGCGAACAAAGACAAGTCAGCAGGTGCACGTGCGCAAAATAGAATGGTGTATTAGGCACATGGGCACATGATGCACGTCTGTAGGCCTAAAAAACCACGCATAAATGGAACATGGCTGTGAATGAAAAATATGGATGGATTTCTCTCAATTCAACTTGGAATTGGCTGGTTGGTAGGTTAGCTTAAGCCGGTTAGTGCACCTGCAAGTTAAACAAACTAAAAGAAGAGCAAGAAAAACCCAAATGTGGTAGGAAATTGATACCTTTCCCCAGTGGAGTCGCCAATCTATTGCGCCTCTTTTGTCACCTTGGTGAGAAAAACAGAGGCTCTTGCAAGCTCAGTTGGGTCTGCTGAGTAGGAAAAATATAGAGAAAAGAGTTAGGGAAAGAAAATAAAAACTACAATTAAGAATTAAACTAAGAGATGCAATAAAATCTAAATTCATGAGCATAGGGACATAGAAACAAAAAGAACCATAAGACCCATGTAACCAATGTTTGAGACTGATCTATTAGTGAAAACAAAGCACCAAGAAGAAAGGGGACTATGAGTCCCTTCTTCCTCCAAGGGAAGGATCTTGGACCCTCACTAGCTAGCTCTTCTTACAACAAAGAAAAATGGAAAATGGTGATGAAAGAACTCTTTA
>ML798258.1:0-138107 GCA_009831015.1 Picea engelmannii | reverse complement strand
TGTGAGTGCTACTATCTTAGGATCAACTTTGCTTGGTTCTACATTACTTGGGTCAACTTCCCAAGGTCATCCATTCACTCGCTCTCCTTTACACGGAAGCGGGGGACCCACTTCCTCTCAAGGAGGGAGCACCAACCCACCTACTCCCCATCAAGGGTCAGGTTCACAATACACTATGGTTGGATCTAACCCTCCCACCCCACTACAGATGCCATATTTTGCCTCTCTCAACATACCGGATCTCACCAAGATCACCAATGATCCTATATTGCATGACGCCACATGGCCTGCAATGCCAACAAAAATTCTTTCATACATACCAAAGTTTGAGGGAAAGGTGGGGGATGACCCCGCCAACCATGTCATGACCTTTCATCTATGGTGTTCTTCCAATAGCATTATGGATGATTCCATCAGACTGCGATTATTTCAACGCACACTTACTGGCCCATCAGCCAAATGGTATGTCGAAGAAAAATTAGGGTCCCATGGGACCTTTGAGTCATTGGCCAAAGCATTCTTGACCTTCTTCCAATTACCCATCTGCCATGAAAATGGTCTAGAACTACTGTCTAACTTCAAACAGACCTCATCCACCCACATCGCTGACCACATTCATGAGTGGCGTAGGCGACGTAGTTTGTGTAAAGCAGAAACCACCAAGCAACAGTGCCTTGACTGGTTTCTTAGATCACTTGTCTCTCTCCTTGGAGAGGATGTTGCTTCCACCTTCCCTCAATCTGAAGAGGAAGCCATCAGTAAGGCCCAACAATATGACCTTATTTATGCACAGTCAGGGTACTTATACACGGTACTTCCTGACCTTCCAAAACCTGTGCCATTTGGCCAAGACAAACCTGGGATGTCTCACTCATAAGACGGATTAATAGGTGCCACCACACACCATGGTCCACAACCCCAACCACCACTGATGTATGGAACACCTCAATACCCACCGGCCTACGGGGGCACTTTGTATTACCCCCACCCCCTTATCAATAGCCATATCCTGTTGCTATACCTCCACCCATCAGTGGACCACCACCAGCACCTCCCATACATCCACCTATTCCCACAAACAGTGGTACTCCCTCAACATCAAATTATAGTACTAGTGAAAGCATGCAGCCTTCCTATGTACCTTATGGAGTGGTACCACCACAAAATCAATACTTCCCATTTCCTGGTCCCCCACAACCCATGGCTCCCCCACATCCTCATGCGGGGGTAAATTTTGTTCAACCCTCTGTTGCTCAACAATACCAAAATTTTGAACAGTTGAACACAGCCAACCCAACTCCCCCTTCGAACAATGCCAAGAATAAAGGATGGAACAGGAATAATAACAACCCTGGTCAAGGCGGGAATCAACCCCCACAGCACCAACCCACTGGGGGCAACCAGAACCAAGGGAACCAACACCCCCAAGGGGGCAATAATAACAACAAATGCCCAAGGAAAAATAATGTTAAAACCATCCACCCTTGTTCTCTTTGTGGCGAGTTCGATCATTACACTCACCATTGCCCCGAGATCGCTGATTTCAAATGGTTGAAAGACTCGGGTAGCCTTCCCCATACCCCTGCACAAACTATCCCTCAACAGGCACCACAACAGTATGTGCAACAACCCCCTCCCGCCGTGCTGCAAAATCCTATCCCACATAAAGGGGTGATAAACACCCAATAGGACACACAACATCCCCTACCTCAGGTAGGTCAATACCACAACCCCCACAATCCAGTAGAGAATACAATTCTCCTCACCAGTGAGGAAGAGATCCTTCTGCAAACAAAGAATCGTCAGTATCAGACACCAGCTGAGTCTACTCCTATCTCTCCAGAGACAAACCCTACATCGACGGGACCCCCGTCGGTGATCCCTCGCCCTTTCGTCGAGCCACCATTACGCATCCCTCGCATCCCCTTGTGCAGGAATGTTCACAACCCATAGGCTAGGGCCGCCCACAACTATAGCTTGGTCGATGACTTAGCACAATCCCCGACTACCATGTCAGTCTTGGAAGTCCTCCAGACTTGTCCTACATAGCGGAAATCTCTACTTTCTTCCTTGGGGGCAGTCGACCCTGCAGATACTCGACTCATCACCTTTGATCTTGATAGCTGCGAACCTCGTCTTCCTGCCTTGGTCGCTATTCAAATACCAGTAAAAATACAGAACATCACCATTCATCGGTGTATCATCAATGAGGGTGCATCTACATGCATCATGTCCAAAACAATATGGCAGAAACTTGGTTCCCCAGAAATCATATCCTCTGCCATCACATTACGAGCTTATGACGGACGACCATCATCCCCTGAAGGGCTCTTCCAAAATTTCCCCGTGGAACTCGGGGGAAAAACTATTCTCATTAACATCGAAGTTATCAACGCTCCGCTCGATTACAATATCTTATTCGGGCATAGCTACATGTATGCTATGAAGGCAGTGGCATCATCCATCTTTCGGAAAATCATGTTCCCCCATAACGGGAAGATTGTAACCATCGACCAAGTCTCACATTATGAGCCTAACCCATCTGCCAACCTTGATAACATTCTTCCTCTCATCCACACCAACCACGACACATACCCACTCGTAGAGATGGGTCCTGGGATTTTCAAAGATCCATCCTTATTAGGGACATACCATGGAGCACCACCACTCCTTCCCCCTAATCAAGTATGCATCATCTCATCTAATGGAACTCACACGGAGGATGTTGTTCCTCCTCAGGAGGTTTCCGTCATTCCTGACGTCTCAGTAGTCGCAAAACCACTCCAGTTGGAGCCTCTTTCACACTCGTCGGACCCACTAGTCCATGAATCCACATCCCCTCAGGGGCATAGTCCCATTTTGGAGATAGTTCCCCAACCCTTCACTCAAATTCTCTTCTTTTACCCTCCACCCGGTATCGAAGCTTTCTAGGTAGCTGAACACTCACACTACCTAATATGGTGTTAGCAATCCCAGTGTGGTATTTACATCCACCCGAGATGGTCCCTCGCCCATCCCTTCCTCCACAGGAAGGCCTCCCCATGATGATTCTCATCCTTACCCCCACGACCCCCATACTCCCTAACCCCCCTGCTACAGCTGGGGGCAGGAGAAAGAAGAAGGAGCCCACAGCTCCACTTCATCTACGCATCCCACCACCTTGTGAACTATGTGAGAAAGAGGGTCACCAAACCAACAACTGCCCATCACTACCAGAATTCCAGAATTTGATTCCCCTCAATCAAACTCCCACAACAACCGTCACCACTTCTATCCCCACTACTACTACCCAACCTTCCAGTAGTAAAGGGTTGAGGACCAAATTTTCTTGTGCTATCTGTTCAGAATACGAACATTATACCCATCATTACCCAACACTTCCACGCTTCCGGCAGACATTAGCTGTTGTATGCCAAAACTTCCAGAACAACCCGCGCCCTACTACGTCCTCTCCAACAAATATTACTGACATTCGTTATGTCACCACTTCAGTCAATGAACGTATGAGATGCCCTTTCTCTCTCTGCGATTCATTGGCTCATTTTACACACCAGTGTCCTATGATCCTTGCGTACAGGCGATGTCAATTGGCCTTGCTTCACCAACCTGTAGAGGTGATAATTGACATTACTTCGTCACTCAAGGATCTTCATGTCATTTCTCCAGAGCCCGAGGCACCCCCAACACCTCCATGGTTCTTAAACGATGTCTCTGAGGATTTACCCCACAACCCCCCCAACTCTCCTCCTCATTCCCCTACGGAGACTCTCCATCCAACCACCACGGGTACTCCTCAGTACTTCAATATATGGTTCATGTCGAGTGAACCCTCACCATCTGCTTGTACCACTCCCCTTGATTCTCCAGCAGGGGGAAATCACACCAGCATTGAGATCACTCCTCACGACCCCTTGTATTCCTGACGTTTCCAATGTGATGAGGAAATACTCGAAGAGCTACACTGCCCAGACTCCCCCTGGTATGCACTACATCATCGTGCACTCTTCCTTCCACAGGAAGCCCTCATGCCTCCTAAACAAAACCCCATTTACGCGGTCAAAACCAAATATTTTATCCCATCAGGGCCTATCGATTGGTTCAACAATCCCATTCCTGCCCCCTACGATTTTGAAGAAGGTAATATGGCCAACATTTCCCCCACCATCAAAATCAACATTTCCATGAAAAATGGCATCATCAAAGAAATCATCATTGGAGTTGCTTGCACTCCTCAGGAAATCACTGCATATAAAGCCCTCTTCCAGGAATATAGGGATATTTTCACCTGGTCATACACATAAATGCCTAGCCTTGACCCATCTATTGTCGAGCATCACATCGACACCTGGCCTGACATCACACAAGTTCACCAGAAACAACGACCGCTACACCCATCCAAGGCCGCAGCTATCAAAGCCGAAATTAACAAATTACGCATGGCTGGGTTTATTTACCCCATCGCTTACACTTCATGGGTTTCCAACCCTGTAGTCGTCGACAAAAAACAGGGCATTATCCATGTTTACACAGACTTTCGCGATCTCAATAACGCACGCCCCAAAGACAAGTTTCCAACACCTTTCATAGATCAAATTATCGACGACTGCGCCGGCCACGAGGCTCTCTCCTTTATGGATGGATTCTATGGCTATAACCAAATTCAAATCCACCCAATCGATCAGTATAAAATGAGATTCATCACCCCATGGGGTACTTTTGCATATCGTGTCATGCCTTTCGGCTTAAAAAACGCTGGCGCAACCTTCCAGTGGGCAATGACATACATCTTCCATGATTTGGCTAAAATCATCCTCGCCTACTTGGACGACCTCACAACTCGATCTAAGAAACGCACCCAACATTTCAATGATTTACGAATCATTTTTCAACAGTGTCGTCAGTACAACATTCGCTTGAATCCTCTCAAGTGTGTTTTCTGTGTCACCGCCAGGCGCCTCCTCGGTTTTATCGTTTCCCAAAGCGGCATTACCATCAACCCCCTCAAAGTCAAAGCTATCACCGAAATTCCACCCCCTCGTAATTTACGACAACTGCAGAGTCTACAGGGCAAAGCTAACTTTCTTAGATGCTTTGTTCCTAATTACGCCATCCGTGCACACGGTTTCCTTTACTTACCATGCCATGACATCCCTTTTCATTGGGATGACTACACCCAACAACCATTTGACGATCTTAAATCAGCGCTTTCAAATGCACCTTTGATTAGTGCACCTGACTACAATCGTGACTACATCCTCTACGTATCATCATCAGCTGTATCAGTAGCCGGCCTCCTCGTCCAGCTCGGAGATGACAATCGTGAAAACATCATTTACTACGTTAGTAAGAACATATCAAGGCCACTCTTGAAGTATAGACATGTAGAGAAACTTGCTCTTTCCATTGTCCTCGCAGTCCAGAAACTGCGTCATTACATTCTGCTTCGCACCACCAAGGTCGTCGCAGATTCCAACCCTATGCAATATTTTCTCAGCCGTCGAAAAATTAACGGCAAATTCGCTCGATGGATCGTTATCCTTCAGGAGTACGACCTTGATTTTTCAACCCCTAAGAGTAAGAAGGCCCTTGTTCTCACCGAACTTGTCATGGCCCTCCCCTCTGACCCGTCAACACCGACTTTCCTGACGAACATCTCTTTTACATTGCTTCTGATGATCCTTGGTATGGAGACCTTCTCATCTACCTACGAACTCAAAAGTTTGGTAACCATCTATCATGAGATGATCATCGACGCATTCGCCATCAGACCCTCTGCTATCTCCTCATCAGAGACATCCTATATCGACAGGGCGTCGACACCAATCTTCGTCATTGCCTGACTATTGACGAGGCCGACAGAGTCTTAAACGACTTCCATAGCGGCCCATGTGGGGGCCATATTTCGGGTATATCCACGGCTCAAAAGGTTATCCGAGCCGATTACTTTTGGTCTACCTTGTTTCACGATTTCATTTATGCCGTGAAACGATGTGAGCAATGTCATCTCTATGCCAACAAAGCCCAAGCTCCCCCCTCTCTTCTTCACCCTGTCATTACTGCGGACCCTTTTTGCAAATGGGGCATCGACTTCATGACTTGTAATCCCCCCTCTAGCAATGGTCACAAATACATTGTTCTTGCCGTTGATTACTTCACCAAATGGGCCAAAGCTATGCCCACTTTCAACAACACCGCTGACACTGCAGTGCATTTTTTCTTTAACCACGTCATATCCCGGTTTGGAGTACCACTCCAACTTGTTTCCGACCATGGGAAACACTTCGAGAATGAGATCTTCATCAAACTCTCATCTCATTTAGGCTTCTCTCACGAGTTTGACTCACCATATTACCCTCAGTCAAACGGATAGGTCGAGGCAGTGAACAAAGTCCTCAAGACCATGTTATAGCGCACGGTTAACAAACATAAAACCAATTGGCATCATATGTTATTTTCCATGCTATGGGCTTATCGAACGGTAGTAAAGACCACTACAGGTTTCACACCATTTCATTTAGTCCATGGGGTCGAGGAAACTCTTCCCATCGAGTGCGAAATTCCCACCCTACGCACCGTAATTGAGCTTTTACCTGACACTGCTCCAATGGAGCAGCGCTTGGTGAACTTGGAGTCTCTGGATGAAGATTGTCGATCTTCCTTATAGAAAAATGAGGCAGCTAAAAAATGATCCAAGGCTACCTTCGATCGCCATGTCAACCTTCGATCATTTCGCGAAGGCGACCTTGTCCTGGCCTATGATATTGCCCATAATACCTTTGGCCATGGAAAATTCGAATCACTTTGGCATGGACCTTACATCATCCAACATTGCCTCACCAAAGGCGCATACATCTTGGCCTCCCCCGAAGGCCTCTCCCTCAAGGAACCTGTCAATGGGTTATACCTCAAGAAATTTTATGCTTAGAAGTAGTCATTCTACTTTAGGTTATTTTTTCTTCTTCTCAATTTTAGTGTTTTTAATCTTTTTTCTCCTACCCTCTCGCCCTAAATTCCCTCTCTCGCGCACCCATGCGCGTATAATCAGTGGATAGGCATGCATGTATGCGCGCCTTCCACCGAATCGCCTGCGCATGTGGGCCCACACCCCAGACAAATTCCCCTAATTACCCCGGTACGCCCCCCCATACCAGCCCTGCCCAAAAATTGAAAGCCTATTTCTATGCAGGATGATCAGAGCACTAACCTGATACTTGCACAACGTCAATCGGATACCTCATACTCCCTGAAACTCCAAATCTCCTCTGCAATATTCTCGTCCAGTCACTGTGGCAGTAGGTACAAATGAGGTGGCAATGTGGGCCCTACAGCTATATATAGGCCTTTTGCCAAACTTCCACTCACCATTCCGGGAGCCCAAGGTGTCCATTTGTCAAACCGTCTTCAGCCACGGGATTAGCGTCCCGCCACCTACATCATAGTTGTCCCTGGGTCACTATTCATCCTGAGCCCCCGGGGCGCCTTTTTTCATATCATGGTCAGGTATGCACGTGCATTGTCACATTTGTCAAATACATGCTTATATATTTAATTCTCTCCATATATTGTTCACTTTGGGTATTTGGTTGTTCTATGCGTAGGTACTTGCTCATCGGTCATCAACATCATCCCTTTAGGTATATATTCAGCCTGGCATGTAGTCTCTCCCGTTGTATTGCATTTACATTTCCAGTCACACCCGCTGATATTGACCTTTAGGATCCTCATTCCTGGCTCTGCAGTACCCATGCCTCCATTTGCATCTTCGGTACTGTAACCCGGTAGCATTCTCACCCACATGAGTTGTCCCATTCATAGCACCTTTTGGCACTTTTTGACACTCATGATGTTCTTCATTAACCTTTAGGGATGGGAGTCCCCATAGTATTTCATCATGTCGTGACTCAACCACATACTCCTTCTCCTCATTTTGCTATCTTCCCATATGGACTCCTCGATCATCTCTTTATGGTTCTATTCTTTTTACCTGCACCTACGTAGGCTCATGAACCCTCCATTTCATCCACAATTAGTTTGCCCATCTGCGAACCTACCCTCATTTCACCTACCTCATACAGAAACTCACCAATGGGGCCCCCACCCTTCATCATTTTTCCAAGAAATTTCTTCCCTCCCTGGGGCACACATTTCACACTGGGGCACCCGTTTCTGTATTTGTACATCTCTCCCCAAAACTATTCATTATTTATTGTACAAACATCCTGCATTTCTAGTCTTTACATTTTCTTTTGTCGTCACCGTTGGTGACTTTCTTCATTTTGGCCACGCGCAACCCATGTCACCCTTGGTTGGAGCATTGCTTCTCATCTACCCTTGCCGGCATTGTCCATATCTTCAGATTACTACCCAGGTTACTTACCTCTACCCTCTGAATTTGTTCACCTTATCCCGCCTCTGGCACAACTTATCCTTGATCTTGGCATCCCCCTAACACTCGACCTTATCACACGGTTGCAGCCACTCATTATATCATATACTCTCCAACCAAGGGCAGTCTTGAGTCTCCCCACTTTTTGACTTCGTCCATGTACCTCTGCCACTTCCTCACCTCAGTAGATTCTATGAAGCCCTTTGCTTCTGGGAGTCGCGTTCCCCTTTTGTCGACAACAACACACTTTTTCTAGAAGGGCGACAGTATCTTGATTCTCATTCTCCATTTAAGGAGAGATCTCGAACAACACAGGGTGAAATACCATTGCTCCCTGTTGTCGTTGGCCCCCATAACATTCAACGCCAACACTTTCTCATGTTATGGTGGGTCTTACTTTGCAACTATTGCAGTTCGTTTTATCATTTTTCGAAGACCTCTGAACCTGGTAGGGCCATCAATGCCCACATCATCATCGTTGCTTATTACCACAATCACTGCCTATTGTTCAGAGTATATTCCTTTGCAGAATTGTCTTCTGCCTTTATCATCACCGCCCCCAAGGGCACTGCAGTTATCTACACCAACACTTTCATCATCTTTTTTCAGAGTTACATAACACGAGGATGGGGCATGCCCGCCTCGTTTGTACACAGTTGTATATTGTTACGCACCTTACGGAAGGTCGGGTTCTACCGGTTCTTTTCCTCTCCAATGGATCTCTCTGAATGGTCCCACTATTGCTCTCTCTTACAACGACATTCTTAGTAGAAGAAACATTGATGGATTTCGGCTATACGTATGCTCCTAACCTCATCCATCAGGGGGCATCTGTTATCACTGAAATTTCATCCACACATGGCGACAAGAACTCAACATCGTCAAACAGTAATGAAGTCAGTCATGACACTGAATTAATTTCACAGCATTGCAAAAAGGTCGAAAACTATACAAAGAAACCAAAAATTTAAGGGCGCTTTACAGAAGTCTGGTGCGTGCGCACATGCGTGGAATAGGAATGTACCATGCGCGCATACATGCACGATGCGCGGTTGTTAGCGCAAAAACCTGCGCACCTGCTAAACGACGCATTTATTGAATTGGTCAGCCTCTCAACCACTTATGGATCAGCTCCCAAGCCGATTTGACCCTCAAATATGAGCTGAATCTGCATGGTAGGCTGGTCAAAGACCTAATGAAGCCCTAAAGAGCCCCTTTTCACACTTCAAAGGAGTTACATAATCACCCAATGCCATGCTATAAAAATCCATGAAGAAACATCATTTTATAAAGGAATTTCATGTAATGTTATGCTGCTTAGATTGTTTTAAGGACTCACTCCTTAGCAATAACACATTAGCACCATTTCATTGAGCTATCCACCTCTCCATTGAGTGGATGTGCTAGGAGTTGTTTCACCATCATTCTCATTTTCTTATTGTAAGGAGAGCAAGTTTGTGAGGGCCTCAAGAGCCTTCCATTGGGGAAAGAAGGGACCCATAGTCCCCTTTCTTCATTATGCTTTGATTTCATCAATTGATCAGCCTAAAAACATTGGTGATATTGGTCTTTTTGTGTTTGTTATTTCTTTATCCATATGCTCATAGTTTTAGTTTGTTTTAATTTAATTCTTGCTTATAGTTTTGTTTTGTTTTCTCTAACTCTTTCCTCTACAGCTGTCATGCTCGGCAAGACCCAACTGGGCATGTAAGCACCCTTGATTTGCTCACCAAGTCGACGAAAAGGGTGCAAACAATGTTAATGACTCCCAAGGTACCATAGTACAATCCATCGAGTGTGAATAAATGAGTTGATGTCGAACATCTGATGGAATCTTTCGATCAGGGATCAATGATGTAAACCCATTGTCGAAAGCGAGGAAACCTTCCATTGAGGCATGCAAGTTCCAAGGTACCAAATAATGTCTAAGTCTTGATTCCAGATAATGAGATGAAGTCGACGGAACAAAACTCATCACAGGAGGGCCTTGATGTATCCCCCATCAATGAAACAAAATGAGTAACAGAGTTTTAAGGTGAAACAGAGCATTTTTCAAATTGGACAGGACACAGGGAAGGCCGACACGAAAATAATCAATAACTATAGATGGCCGACTCAATATAGGTTTCAAATGGACTTCTCTTGAACATATGAACGACACGACCAATGATTCGACAGTATTAACTCAAAGACGACACATGGAATAACCTTGTAATAGATCGAATGAGAGACAAATGGATTTCCCAAACTGACTTAAAATGATGAATAGGGGGTGTCATGTTCAAGAGCGACACTTACTGCCAATCAATATGAAGATGAAACATATCCCTTTCCCAAATTTTCCCCCACCATTTCTAGCGAGTACTTCTTTATTTTTACGCAAGCTTGAGGAGGATAACATATGCTTGTTGATGTAATCTCATATTTCAGACGAGTCCCTCGGAGTATGTTTAACGAAACCTAATAAGGAGTGGTTCGGTCCCATCACGGGTCTGTCAATGTTTGTTTAACGAGTCCAGAGATAGAAAACTCGAACATTTTTCAAGATTATAGAGTTTGGAAAAACACTTAAAAGAGAACTCTCTCAGTTCCTTTTTCGTAAAATAGTCTAGACGACACCGAAAAAGAGATAAATTATCGCTCACCAGACGCTTACTTCAAATACTTTATTGAGCGTGAAAATAGCAAGGTCACTCGACAATCTTTTCATGTTTAGAGAGTCTGAAAAGAGATTAAAGAGGACTCCAGGGGGGTTCCTTTTTCGTATAACCTTCACGAGTCCGAAAAAGTGATAAAAGTTTACTCAGTTACATTCTCATTGATTTACGAGCCCGAGAAAGAACAAATACTAAGCTTGGGATTGTTTTTATTTTTGCACAAGCTTTAAAACAAAACCAAACTATGCTTGGGATAGATTTTATCTTTACACAAGCTTAAAATCTAAACAAAACTGTGCTTGAACCTAGTTTCATTTTTACACAAGCTTGAACCAAAGAAAACTATGCTTGGACTTCCCAATGCATAACACATGGATGGTTGGTACTTAGCCCCCAGCTTAAGAAACTAGCAGCTCAACTTCAGCATGAAGTCTAGAGGCTAAGGAAAATGTCCCCCAAGCTTCGGTTCATCCAACTGCAAAGGAGAATGAAATGAAGCTTCAAATACTAGACGAAGGACTTGAATCAAATAGAGAGGGGGAAAACTATTTCATTTTTTAACGAGCTTGACACAGAAACAAGAACTATGCTCATAACCTCTATTTCATTTTTTAGCGAGGTTGCCACAGAGACGAAAAAACTATCCTCAACATCTCTCTTCTTGATCATGGATTCCAAGAGGACAATGCTCCGAAATGACACCATGTCAAGGGACAAAACTCAGTCATGGATTCCAAGAGGTCTTCACTAGAAGGAAGAAACACACTCTGGAAGGATACCATGTCGAGGGTCGCGACAGGAGTAAATATATCAGGCTCTAACAACACTATCGAAGAGATCACCATGTCAACTACTGGATCTAAGTCATCATAAGTTGAGACCATGGGTGACAATGCCACATAATTGACCTGTGGTAGGGGTGATACTGTCTGCATACAAGAACCATTCAGGGAGGAAATCCAGGTGGGGTCAATGAATGAAAGTTGATCAACAGTCACAAGCCATCCATCGTGAGGGAAATATATCACATGAAAAAGAGTAGACACAATAGCTTTCATGGCATAGACATAATCTCGCCCAAGGAGTAAAGAAAAATCCAATGGGTCTTGGACTACCATGACATCAATGAAGACAGTTTTCCCTCCCAAAGTTACAAGAAACTGAGGAAGGGTCCCCAAAGGTTGACTAGTTCTTCTGTTAAAAGCTAACAAATTGTACGTAACTGACACAAGTGGAGGACAACCCAAAGCTTGCCAAGAAAAATAGGACAAAATACTAACGGATGAACCTTCATCTATCAGTGTCTGAGGAACGTCTCGACCACAAACCTGTACTGTAATTTGGAAAGGAATGTGAGAAGGAAGATGAGGTCTAGTTATCACACCCCAATCAAAATGGATGGCCTCATTACTTGGAGGGGGTTTCACGGGAGAAGGAGGAATACCCCCTGACATGACAGAGTCTGTATCAACGAGAAAAACATGGGCAGTATCGAGTTTACTCTCTAGCGGGAGAGTAGGATCGACCGATGATGAGATCAGATCGACCACTTGGGTTTCACTCTCTAACGGTAGAGTTGGGTTGACCAAGGATGGTATCGGATCAACCACTTTGTCAACTGGCTCAAGTAAGGACGTGACCAGATTGACGACATCATTAATCGGATTGACCGATGAAGGGAACGGAGTGATCATTCCATCAACTACAGGTGGGTTGAGAGGAAGCTTACGGTAAGAAACTGGAAGTTGAGGCTATGAAACAGTCATGTCTTCCAGTAATTTTGAGGCTTCGTCCATTTGAGAACAAAGGTGAGTGAGATGACTCCCTTTGCATAACATACACGGGAACTTGACTCTACTTTTCTTCTTCCCAACTATATCACGACCAATTGATGGGAGGTCATCAACATGTTGTTCAGAGGCTGACGATATGGGTTGGCGAGGATGTGTAGACCATGTTTCTATAACCTTGAGTAGACCAGGGCAATCCTTAAGAATATGGCTACCCTTACAAAGCCTGCAAGGGTACTTGGGCTTACGGGTTGTTTGGGTGATCTTGACATCATCAACACTCCCAACACGACTAACAGTGACTAGTTGTTTTCCAACATGTTTGACAGTGGTCAGAAGTTTGGATCCTTGCTTAATTTTCTTCTTCTTATTCTTCCTTTTCTTATTCTTCTTATTCATCAAGTTACTAGCTTCAGAACTTTCACTCGACGAAGAAGATGAAACAGAAGGCAACCTTGCAAGCGAAGAAGGTGAAGAAGACCTTACTGGTAAAGAAGGTGAAGGATCAACATGAGGTTGATGCTCTTGGGGGAAAGTGCTTGTGACTAAAGCACTAACTGCATTCGAGATTACCTGAGTGGAAAACAACCATACCGGTAATCCAATAGTGAGACCTGAAAGGCTCAAAGTAGCAATGTGAGGAGGACCAATGTTTTCATAAGAAGGAAAAAAAAAAGGTTCCCCTGGAGCAGGGGTTCCTTCATTGGTCATTCCAAGAATTGAGGCCATTAAATAAATCCAACCTAGAGTCTGCTAAGGAAAACAAACAACACATGCTAAAAATCTAGGAAGAAAGCAAACAAACAAAACCTTCTCACAATGAGCACACTAGTTGGTGATGAAATCCAACGTCATGGGAACAATCTAAGAAGGGGCTGAGATAGAGAGGATGGAAAAGTTACGTTGACGACCTGCTTAACGGACTTACACCCGGGTGCAAGCTCCCACACATTATCATGGGTACACCCTCCAAGGAGCCCGAGTGAGTTTGGCCAACGTCGATTCCAGGTACAATGAAGACTTGCCCCTCCACAGTCACCTCAGGTAAAGAACCTAGAAAGATAGGCCACTAAGGTTACCACCAACAACAATAAAGCCTAGGGGGATAGTCGACAGTCCGATCCACATGCAAGAGCAGGGTATCTAGCCATAAATCAACTCAAAAGGCTTCCACTCATCATTGTGGGTATACCTCCGAGTGATCCCCGTAATACGTGCAATCTCTACACTGATATCAACAAAGCAGGGTGAGTAACTCTGCCAATATCAATGCGACCTCGTGTTTGACCCTTGTGTGAGAAGGGCTTCCCAGGGAAAAATGTAATAAGTGGATTTAAATGCTCCCTAACTCAAGATTTTATGTGTGTTTGTAACTTTGGAAAGTTATCTTTCACACCTATTCCAAAGCCCTATGACTAATCTAATGTAGGTTTGCTACCAGAAAAGATAAAAATGTCTAATCAATTTTTATAAGCGCTTTATTTTATGGATGTTGTTACTCGAAGATGGCGTGGACAATATGGTGTTTTGACCGACTCGAAAATTATGCAAAGATATGAAGATGAAATCTTTTCATTTCGATGAAATCTATTCTACGAGAAGCAGAAAACATTTATCATTCCTAGATGCAGAATGTCCCAAAATATATTAAACTCATCAATATCAAGATTCTCAAGAAATGAGAAAAAGGTACTGAACACCAATGCATGATTCATGGCCCCCCTCGGCCATGAGGGGGAAATGTTTTCATAATTTAAGATCAAAAAACACCAAGAATCATGAAATTTCGCTACTTCAAATGCAAGGATGCCCCCAATCTAATATAAAGCAAGAAATTAAATCTTTTTGTTTCAAAAATTTCACTAAAAGCAATAATGAACTTTGTTAAAACAAAGAAACCCAAACTAGTCTTTTCAATTGCATGAGGACAGTGATCTTTCAAACCAATAAGAAAATGATAAAAAACCAAGCACTCAACTTTCAACCAATCACTGGTTCTTAACTAATCAAACACACTCAGATTCCGAAATCAAAGAGTATGGTTTTGCCAAGAAAAGTCAAGAAACAAAAGTCAAGTAAAAAATGACAGGAAAAACCTTGAAACCCTAAAACTGTTCATGCACACAAAAAAAGACAAGAAAGCTATCAATCAGAGGTCCAAGACACTCATAAGAGGTAAACAAACTAATCTGAGCAGTTAAAAATGCCAATATCAAATCCAAATTTTTGAAAAATGATGTTCGCAGGCAGGCAATATAACACAGTGCGAGAATCACTGATTCTCGCAGGTGACCCTTGAGCAGGGTGCGAGAACCTCGCACTGAAACCTATGGGCAGAGTGAGAACTCTACCTATTCTCGTAGGCTACAATGAAGTGCAATGCGAGAATCCCTGAATGTAATCAAAAATTTGAAAAATGAAGCAAAATTCAAAAAGGTTTCTGGACCCAGAAGGTCTATCAGGATATCTTGAAGACTCAGAGACTGATAGGACAGGAGAAAAGTGAAACTAGAGAAAATGGCCACAGAAAAATACCAAAAGTCACAAAGAACATGGGATTGGTCCCCAATTGAGTTGCCAATTTTGTTATTGGATAAATCCATAAGTGCGGACACAAACCGATCTCCCTAGATCCACCTCGATATAGAACAAAGCAAGACAGAACATGACTCTTTCCCTAGATTCTAACCATTGAATTAAATAGGAGGCAAGAACAAAGAACATACCTTATTATCGCTTCCTTTGGTCTTTGTTTCTCCTTCTTCTCTCTAGTGCTCTTGTACAATCAAGACCAAAAAAATACAAACCAACCTAAGTGAAGAAAGCACAATCTATTCAACAGTCGATCTATGTATATGATCAAGGAGTTATACAATAAAGTAGAATTAACTTTATGATAAAGGGACATATTACTGTATCATATTGATGGAAAGTAAAGATTACAACCTGAGACTTGATGTTGCAAACTTCCTTTCGATGGCCCTTGGCTCCGACACACACACTTTCTCACTTGCATGAAGAATATCAACCACCTTTGATAAACTTGCTAGAGTTCTTAGTTGTTGTAGCATCAGTCCTTCACACAATCTTTCACCAATTCTCCAATGAATCTTGCTTAACCTTGTTTGCTTCTAACTTTTTTCCATGAGAATTCCCTCAATATATAGGAGAGAATGAATTGGTTACTTGGATAAGAATGATCCCAAAATATCAGGGAATCCAGTACTAGGATAACCATTCGAATGCCATCTCATCCTTCTAGAAGATTCCTTTCTAGAAGGTTCTAGAATTCATCTTTTTCCCTTCTTTAGAAAGAGTTCGCACCCTAGTAGTTCAACATAGTGTGAACTTATCGCACCCTGGCTTAAGGCAGCCTGCAAGAATCATGCATTCTTGCAGGCAAATATACTAGCAGTCTGTGAATAGTCCTCAAAAATGTGATTTCTAGAAAGAGATGAAGGTAACTTTTCTCAGGAGAAAGTACTAATGAAGAGCCTGAGTACACCATCATCAATACATCATCATGATGACCAAAATCATGGGTAACAACAGTGGAGGATCCCAAGCTCCGTTGGTCACAAAGGTTTCTTGGCCTGCCATCGGTTACACTAGAGCCACCCCCGCCACCATTAAGGTGAAGGCTAGACCAACAAGGGTCTTTTGAAGCGACTGGGTTACAAACCATTGTGCCCGAACAACCCCCGGAGGAATTGACCATTTTGAGCCTTGAAGCAACCTCTCTTGGCTCGGTTGAAACCCCAATCACTGATATCTTGGCACCGTTTATTGTACCAATCCAACTTCACGAACGCTAGACAATGCCTCACACAACAATGGAAACAAATGTTGTTACTTCTTCTAGGAATTATTCAATTCCCATCACGGTTGTCACCATAGGAGAGTCATGTACTAACCTACTGTCGTTGGTCCGAGCCACCATGGTCTCAACCACAACTACGTCGCACAGTGGACCGAACCCATCTATGGCAGTGGCCACAACCCCCTTCACACCTAGTGTGACAGGCCCTCCATTCTCATACGGTATGCCTAGTTTGGGTACAAGTCCTGTACTAACCTACTCCACTTTACAGAATTTGGGTCTGGGGGCAGGGAGCTCTAGCGCTCCTATGCAAGGTCACTTTGGGGGCAATCCTGTCCCTTTTAACAATTTTCCTTATGCAGGAGTTCATATCCCTCCTGCATCCCCTTCGCTCCGTGGTTCACATTAGCAATCTGCCAGGCAACCTACACACAATAGTTTATTTGGAGCGGGGAGTCAGGGACCACCTTCGCATAGTATGTTGGTAGGTTTGACACCATTTTCTTGGAACAAAATGTTTGGTAACATCACATTCTCGTCAACTTCTTTCTCGATTGGGGGCAACCCCATTTTTGGACAATCTACTCCTGTGCAGGGTATTATTCCTGCACAGGGGGCACACACAAAAGAACCTTGGAATTTAGGACAAGAATTTGTTCCCTCCTCCGGAATGTCATTGTGGGGTAAATATTTCCACAATCAATGGAACCCCAGATAGACTACTATGCCTATCCCCATGCGACTGGCATGGGGTAATCTTTCCCAAAGTCCTTCGAATATAATTCATGCCCAACACTCTATGTCCTTTTTGGGAAATCAGCCGATGATGTCTCCACAGATGAAAAATCCTTACACTGGTTAGGGCCATGGTCTCTACCAGAATTCAGGCCAGCAACCAAACTTTTCCTCACAACCTGGTGCCAGTCAAATTCCAGGACCTTTTTTCCCAGGTTATCAGTAGCAACCCAAACTACCATTCCTGGCAACTTTACACTTTCCAGATTTGACAAGGTTGTTGAATGATCCTATTTGTCACGATCCGCATTGGCCTCCTATGCCGACGAAGTTTCCTTTGGAAATTCCAAATTTCGAGGCCAATCCTAATGAAGATCCAGATGATCATGTGACTACCTTTCATCTTTGGTGCTCATCTAACTCATTGAAATATGACTTTGTATAGTTGTGATTGTTTCAATGTACTCTCATTGGGAGTGCCACGAAATGGTACATCGAGCTCCATCTCTCAAGATACTCTTCTTTTGGCGAACTAGTGATGGCCTTCCTTAACCATTTCCACTTACCTGTGAGATACAACACTACCACAAAGATGCTCACCAATTTCGAATAGACAACAATGGACCATATCTCTAATCATATCTGAGAGTAGAAACGATGGAAGAGTTTAATCAAGGTACTAGTCCCACCATCATTCCTGCTTGAGTTGTTCCTTAAGTCTTTGGTCCCACATTTATCCAAAGACGTCGCGACATCTGGATTTTTCTCCAAAGAAGATGCCATCATGAGGGATCAATAGTTTGAGTTCATCTATTCTCATTCTAGTTTATTATACAACATCTTGCCAAATGCGCCACGTTCGATACTGGATAAAACTAGACAGAGAGATGGACCACATGTTGATGGTATTTTTGGTTTAGCACAAACCAAGCCCGCAGAGCAATTGACAAAGCAGTTGCAACAATTATCCATACAACACTCAGTGGCCAACCAAACTACTGCCTTGGCTGCTCCCCCTACCCAAACGTCAGAAGTACACATCGTGCAGTCGACTAACCCAAAGGCCACCCAACAGCCTGAAGGGAAGAAAAAACAATGAAACAAGGGTAAGGGGGATAAAAAACCCACTGATAATGCTGGCGGGGACAACACGGAAAAATGGAAGGTGAGGTATCCATGCAACTTGTGCGTGGAAGACCACTCGACCCATCTTTGTTCTAGACTTGCAGAGGCACAAAAGTTTGTCACAAAGAAACAACAAGCAGTGTTGACTAATCCCTTTCAACATGGGAAAAATCTAACTCAAGCCTCTACAAGAACAGAAGGGGGCAGCCAAGAAACCTACCCACCTCCAACCAATCCCTCATCCATGAACGTATATATGGTTAGGGGTGATGCTTTCATATCAACTAGAGCGCACGATTATAGTAAACCAAGAGATTTTGAGAAGGGTAAAGAAGTTGATCTCCCATCTCTTCCTCTATAGATTGAGAAGATGTTGGGAGAAACAATGACATGCATTCCAAAGGGTGCATTTAAAAAAGATTCTCACAACCCAAATGTAAGGGCCGCCCAGAATTACTCTGTGGTGGAAGATTTATCACAAACCCCTTGTGCGATGTCTGCTTTGGAGGTCCTCCAAAGTTTCCCTGCTCAAAGGAAAGCCTTGTTAATCGCTTTGGGCTCTACTGAGACTTGTAATCTGGGTACCATCATGTTAGAAACAACCGACTTAAAACCTTGTCTACCTTACCATGTAGCATTTCAGATAGTAGCGGCTCATCCCACGAAAAAGTTTACTTGGAATATCTTCTACACGGTGGTTGACAAGGGTGCCTCGACATGCATCATGTCATTAGCATGTTGGAAGGCCATTCGCCAGCCCATTTTGTCTCCATCATCTACTCTCCTCACTGCTTTCGACGGTCATTCATTCCGATCACATGGCATGGTTCCTTCTTTCCCTATGCAGTTAGGAGAGAAAACCGTGTGTGTCGAAGTAGAGGTAGTCGATGCTCCCCTCGACTATAACCTATTTTTAGGATGGAGTTGGAATTATGCTATGCAAGCTGTGGTTGCTACAGTTTTTTGAGTCTTTTCGTTTCCACACGAGGGCTGGATAGTGACCATTGATCCATTGTCTTTCTCTAGACCTGACCCAGCTTTGGGGGCATCCACAGTCCCGATGATTGATAATCCTCAACCAGGTGTTGTTAGTGTAGGAGTTGGTTTGTGCCCATCCTTGATGGGTACCTTCGATTACCCACCTCCTCACGACGATATCAAATTTATATCTAATCACCATAAGGTTGAGATTTTTCAAGTTTCATCGTTCTGCATTACTTACTTTGAGGATCCTTGGATTCTTCCTTCCCCATCAGTCACAATGGATGAGACAAAGCACCCAGGCATGTCCATGCCATTGTTTGCTGCTAAGATAGCCTACTCTTTAGTCCAGCAAGCTTCAGCTAACCCTGATCCGACTCCTGCACAAGATTTAGATGCAGTTCTAGATCCTATTTGGGCTCAGGGTTTTCTCGCTAACGTCGATTCGTTAGACTTAGTTTTACCTTCTAATGAAGTAGTAATCGAAGCAATGACTAGTCCGGACAAACCTTGGGAAGATCTTCATCATAGATCATATTTTCTCCCAGAGTTAAGCTGAATCGAAGCAGGATAATTTACCATTACCATGACGGGAGATCTGTCATGTCCTATTAATCTCTTAGCTACACATGAAATTTATGCTGAGGGAAATATGGAAACTATTGTTGAAACTTTACCAATCAACATCTCCCAAAACCCTGGCATCATGGAGAATGTCTTCATCGGAGCAGATTGCTCCCTCGAAGAGATTCAAATTTACACGGATCTTTTCAAAGATTTCCGTGACGTTTTTTCCTGGCCTTATTAGGAAATGCCAGGTATCGATCCAAGAATAGTTGAACATGAAATCAAAATGTATCCTGATGCCAAGCCTGTTCAACAAAAACTTCGTCCAGTTAATCCCAAGAAAGCAGCAACCATCAAGATTGAGGTCGAGAAATTGCTAAAGGCAGATTTTATTTATTCTATCCAATTGACTCAATGGGTGTCAAATCCTGTGTTGGTCAATAAAAAACAAGGCACGATTCGTGTATGTACCGATTTTCATTATTTAAACGAGGCATGTCCCAAAGATAATTTTCCAACACCATTCATTGATCATATCATTGATGAATGTGTTGGTTGTGAAGCCTTTTCTTTCATGGATGTTTTTTTGGGATATAATCAAATCCAAATCAAACCCGAAGACCAACATAAAATGACATTCATTTGTCCGTGGGGTACATTCGCATATCGTAAGATGCCTTTTGGCCTTAAAAATGATGGGGCCACATTCCAACGGGCCATGTCTTTTTCTTTTCATGAACTCAAGCATATAGTCGAGGTCTACCTAGATGATTTAGCATCACACTCTCACAAGAGAATGGATCATCCCATACACCTTAGACTAATCTTCGAACGTTGTCGCTACTTTAGGATTCACTTGAACCCAAACAAGTGCATCTTCTGTGTAATGTCAAGACATTTGTTAGGTTTCATCGTATTAACAACAGGGATCACGGTCGATCCTCTTAAGGTGGAGGCAATAATCCAGTTGCCCCCCCCATGCACAATCCTACAACTTTAGAGTCTACAAGGCAAGGCAAACTTCTTACGACGCTTCATCGCCAACTATGCCGAAATCACCAAGGGCTTTATGAATTTACTAAAGAAAGACATTCCTTTTTTCTGGGATGAAGCCGTTCAATGCTCTTTCGATGCATTAAAACACGCCCTCACAACCGCACCTCTTCTACGACCACCTAACTAGAACAAAGATTTATTATTATATCTGGTTGCCGCAGAGTCAACCATTGGCATGGTTTTAGTTCAGGAAGATGATTCGTTCTCAAAATATGTGATCTATTACCTGAGTCGAGGCCTCGTAGGACCGGAACTCAATTATTCTCATATTGAAAAATTTGCGTTGGCAATAGTTCATGCTTTTCAAAGGTTCCATTACTATGTTCTGTTTCATAAGACCACCGTCATTGTTGTCGTGAATCCATTCCAGTGCATGTTGACATCACGAGTTATAGGTGGAAAAATCAATAGATGGATAGTCATCCTCTAAGAATTTGACTTAGACTTCATTTCAGCAAAGTCCAAAAAGTCATTGGTCTTCGTAGATCTTATTTTGGAACTTTCGGTTGAGTCAGGTGACGTTGTGCCTAAGGAATAACCTACCCGGGGAGATATGTTTTTGATTACATCTTCAGATCCCTGGTACGGAGATATACTTATCTATCTCCAGACTTTGAAGTGCCCCACCTCTTCTTCTCATGACAAGCGTTAGCGAATACGCCATCAGGATAAGAATTATCTCATAGTCGATGATACGTTGTATCGGAGAGGTGTAGACTGCATCTTATGTCGATGTCTCACATATGAGGAGGCCATCATTGTGCTCAACGATTGCCATACTAGAGCTTGTGGCGGTCATTTGTCTAGGTTGGAAATAGCCCAAAAGATTCTACGAGCAGGTTACTTTTGGCTGACACTTATCAAAGATTGTATCGAATCGGTCAAGAAGTTCCATCCGTGCAAAATCTTCTCTCGGAAGATGAGGGCACATCCCGCTCCTATGTTTCTTGTCATCACAATTGGTCCCTTCACTAAGTGGGGGATTGATTACACTACTTGCAACCCCTCGTCAACAAGGGGGCACCACTATATCATCGTAGCTGTCGACTACTTAACTAAGTGGGTCAAAGCTATGCCAACATTTAAAGATGATGGAGAGACTGCAACTCTCTTATTATTCAACCAGATCATAGCAAGGTTCAAGGTCCCAAGAGAGATTGTCACTGAGCATGGAAGTCACTTTCAGAACCAAATGATGACCGAATTAACATCAAATCTTGGGTTACGGCAAGAGAATTCATCATCTTACTACCCCCAAGCCAATGGGCAGGTGGAAGCTATAAATAAAACTCTTAAGACTATTCTACAGTGAACTATCAACTCAACCAAGTCAAATTGGCATTTGATGTTATACTCAACATTATGGGCTTACCGAACATCTGTTAAGACTGCAACCGGTTTCTCACCTTTTCAACTCATTTATGGGCTGGAGGCAGTCTTTCCCATCGAATGTCAGAGCCCAAATCTAAAATTGGCAGTACAATTATTTCTAGACACTTCTCCACTTGAAGAACAGTTAGTACACCTTGAGCATCTCAATGAGAAACGTCGCGATGCATCCCTGGCCAATGAAGCTCACAAACATAAGGTCAAGTTTCAGTATGATAGGTCCATTCATCCTCAGATTTTCTTTGAGGATGACCTTGTCTTGGTCTATGACCAAGATAAGGACCCTTGGGGGCAGGCAAGTTTAAACCCATGTGGTTCGAACCATTCATCATAAAAGAGGTATTAAAAAAGGGTGCTTATCATTTGGTTGATTTTGAAGGGAATGCTTTGGCGGAGCCTAGAAATGGGCTCTACCTCAAGAAGTGTTACTCATAGACAGGTCACTTTGGGTAACTTTTTGTAACATATGTATAGTCTTTGTACTATTACTTTTTAGTTTCTTTGAAGTGTTATGGACGTGTCATTGATGTTATCTTTCATCAATATGGCAGATGTCAAGTGATTTGGAGGTGTTCGTTGGGTATGCAGGTAGTGCTAGTCGGCACATGCGGAGGCTTGCCTCCGCAGCTTGGGTAATCTTTACACCTCAGGGCCAGTTGTTATCTTCCGAAGGTATATGCTTAGGTGACACCACAAATAATGTCGTCGAGTATAGTGCAGTTATTGAGTTGCTTTGTGATGCCTTGTCAATGGGTATCTCTCACCTCTGGGTCTATCTCAATGCTCAACTGGTTGTGTCATAGCTAAACAGAGTATACCGGGTTCATGATCCAACTTTACACCGACGATTCCTTAGGGTATGTCTCTTAGAATGAAACTTTGATTATATTACATATTTTCATGTTCCTAGGAGATTAAACCAAATTACAGATACTCTAGCTAATCAAATTTTAGATTGGCATCTTGCACACATATGAAAGAACGTTGACATAAGCATGTAAATACATTTTTTCACACATGATCCATAAGACAGAAAATATCAAAAAAACCATATATAACATCATAAAACAACCAGAGTACATAGATGGACACAAGCGCCTCAAAAATGGGACTAATAATGAGTCACAGGGCTTATGCCCTAAAAACTATATATACAAGTAAGTGCTCATGGCACGTAAAGAGTCTAAATAGGTTCAGGGCCTATGGGCCCTGTTATAATAGTCCAGAGCATGGGCTAAATGCCTAAACAATCGAACCCACGTCCGAGGTGCCCCCACTACATGAGGCTGCATGGATGGCAGCATGTCCTCTATTTCTACCATCGGGACTGTGCAAGTGAGTGCAGTGAAGTTTTGCTCAACTCGTCTAAGGACTCTCTCAGCCTCCCTGGCTAGAAGGTTCCCTGCTACTACTTCTCCTCTGGTGGCGAAAACTACGGCTTTTGGCCAAGGATGATGCATGTTTCGTGCATAATCGGTAGGTCGCATGGGTCCCACATCTACATGCAACAAACGTTTACCCATCAAATACTCTGGCATAGAAAAAAATGATATATATCACAAAAATCACATAAAAATTACATATGAAAACAAAAAAAATAAAAAGGTGGAGACTTACCCATCTCCCCTCGCTCCTCAGCAGGAGGCACAGGTATCTCAGGATCTCTAGAGAAATCTATCCCTGCATATGGGTAATCCTCGATCACAGGGATCTACTGCGACAGCCACGCAAAGAAGTCATCATCGAAGGAATCATTGACCTCCTTCCACCACCTTTTCGTGGCAGTAACACTGCCCATCTACACACTGCAGGAAATGAGGCCTGATGTCCTCATACTACTTCCCAAGGGATAAATCTCAGAACTCTCTCAAATAAAAATGAACACAAGATCATCCCGAACCCGAAATTCCTTTGTGTCCATTGTCGGCAATCTGTCAATTGCCTCTTCATGCACTCTAGTAATGTGGTACTCTAGTCAAAAATATGTGCATTCAAGCACTGGATCGCACAATTCATATGTGCACGAGAAGCCTGATGCAAGGCTGCAGAATCAGTAATCCGCCCAATCAATAATAATATCACCTGTAGTGATAGGTTAGTGATCTTACTGATATGTACCTGGGAGCCCGCACAATTAGTCCCAACCTCACAGTGCTCATCTATTAGTTTCAATATCTTACTCGGTCCCGCAGGAAACATCCTGAAGTTGACTGGTTCCCCTCTCCTTGAGAGGCCAGTCAAAAAATAGATATCCTCAATGGTGGGCACCAGTGATTGTCCCTCTAACATAAAGGCCTCTACATCAGGGTTCCAGTAGTCGATCAAGGAATTCAGTAGCCTTGGTTGTGCGCACATAAATGGACACAAAGAACTTTAGTAAACTGCATTACATCAACACGGCCACAACATTCGGATCTCCCGCAACCAACTCACGGATTTATTCATGCTCCCTTTCCATCCATTGGACATACATCTTGCCAACACAACAAGGTTCAAGAGGGTCAACACTTTCCTTTTAATTATTTTTTATACAAAAGAGGGGTCCACGCATGTTGTAGAGGCAACAATCACGTGTACACGCGGGCAACCTTTATTCTGCCCGAGTGTACATGCAGCCTGTCCAGAGACAGCCCGCGTGTACCTAGGTCTGACCTTTTTAAGGTCGACGCCCACCCAAAAAATGAACTTAAAGACAAAATTGAAGAATTGAATAGCTAGATAAGGGATTTTGTACTTACTTGGTCCAAGCAGAAGTTCGTTTCGTCCACTGTAGCTCCTGAAATCACCGTTTTTAGCAAAGGGGGTCTTTTGGCTTTAGAGTCAATTTCCAAATTAGAAATGGTGATAATGAGCTGCCAACTTCTATTTATAGACTTTTTGGCCTCTTTTTGTCACCTTTTTGGCCTCCCTTATCAGTTTCTTTATACCAAAAACCATTTAGAGTGATTCAGGAGTTATATGGGAGGGATTTGATCGGGTATTGGGACATTTTCTTTGAGTTTTGAGAAAATTTTGACGTCCATAATTTTTTTTCCAAGAATCAACTTGAGCATATAAGTTAGGTTATTACCCCAAATTTTTCGTCTCGTTGTATTTTTCCTCTGCTATAGGATCGATCCCATCAAGTTGTGACACATAACCATCATATCTACTTTAGATGTGTCAAAATTTGGAGGTAGAGCTTACCAGAACATGGATGCCCTAGGTAGGTCCTGGTTGCATTATGGTGTCCATGCCGTCTCTAAAACACTGTAGGCTCGGGAGTCCTTATAGTCTTTCCTGAATATGATTTTGAGCCTCATTTGCATGATTCTTCTTCGCTCTTTGTCTCACCCTCAGGACTCCCAAAAATAAACGGGTCTCCTTTTAAGCCCTTTTCAGACCCTCTAAAAACAAAAAGATTGTCGAGCGATCTTGTGGCCTTTCATGCTCGTCAAACTGAAATTTGAGGTCACGTCTATCCGATAGTAGTTTACCCCTTTTTCGGTCCGAATGGTCAACTGTACGAACAAAGGTATACTCTATCGAATTTCCATTCTTTAGAAGAGTACTCTCAGGTATAATTTTATCCCTTTTTCGAGCCTAAGGGACTAAACCTACAAAAAAGAAACCCCCACAGAGTCCATAGTTAAGCTCTTTTTGGACTCCCTAAAATTGAAAAGATCATCGAGTGACCTTATTCTTTCACACTCCTTAAATTGGTCCAGAAGAATATTCCTGAGGGAGTCCATAGTTAAGCTTTTTTCAGACTCCTTAAAAGTGAAAAAATAGCTGAGTGATCTTGTCCTTGTCACACTCGTTAAAATGGTTTTGAGTCGGCATCTAATCGGTGCTAGTTTATCCCTTTTTCAAATCGACTAGACTATCTTCAAAAAAGGTACCCCAATGGAGTTTCCTTTTATGTTTTTTCAGACTCTCTAAACATGAAAAACCACCGAGCTTACCTGCTTTGGGCTTGTTAAACTTACATCGAAGGATGTTACCATTGTGTGTTTTATCAACCACATTTGCATACCTTATCCACCAGCCTTGTGACAATTTTCTTCTGTGTCTTAACACCTTTGACCGTCGGAGGATTTTTCCTGAGTATCATTATACCAGAACATCAGTCTTTTCCTTGTGCCTTGAGCTTGTATGTTTGCAATACTCATTCCTCCATTGTAATGTAATATTCCTTTATTCTTTTTCCAAAATTATCAAAAAGAACAAAAAAATTAAATATACCCCAAAAAGAGGATGGGAAAAGTATTTTCTTTATTGGCAGCATAATGAGTCACCCTTGGATAAAGCACATCTGTTCGTTTTATCATCAGACTATGGGATGTAGTATGACATTAGGTAGCTTTTCTCACTATATAGAGTTGTGTCCTCCACCGTTTGGTTATTCTTCCAAACATATGGAGATTTTGTGTTGCCTCCTGCTTCGTAGACTTATGATTAACATATATGCTACCTGAGTCTCATCACTTGTCGTGCTATTGTCCAAGAGAAGTTTGTCACTAAGCTTGATTCGGCCCCTCTGCAAAATGTCTATTTTTCGCATACTTGGCCATCCTGAACATCCAATCAAGTCCTTGTTCGAGATCACTGAAGCCTTCAGTCCGACCATCAAGATTATCAAGTCCATGACTGACGAGCCATCGAATACCTCTGGGTAGTGCAGTCGTACACTCATATTACACTCCTACTCGAGTTTTGGAAGATTTTGAAGTTGTTGTTCGAGCTCTGAAGTCCAACCATCAGGCCTAATCAGCTTCTAGAAGATGGATACTCTATATGTATATCTTTCTGATTTCAAGATGTAGATCCATTGTGTATTGTTTTCGGATACTCTTTATAGTTATTTGACATGGATCTACAGTGTATTTTATTGGTAGCCATGGTTCTATTTTATCTTGAGCATGGGTATGCCCACCTTGGTGAGCCATTTGTTATTTTGCAAACAACACCTCCTGGTTCTTGATCCTTGGGCTCAATCGTTCGGCACATCAGTAAAGATTGGTAATGTATTTCGGCCATCAGATGCTCTTCTGACCTCACACATTAGGGGGCATATATTATAACCCTAAATTGCACCACATATGCTTACCTGGCATTAGGCCAACTCATATCCCTTCTTTGCCAAAAATCTGCTGAACAACTCTTTGAAAATCCTCTTGTGTAAAGGTCCATGCGCCCTAACCCATTACTGCACGCATGTACACGCTAGATGACTCACAATAGCCTATGTGTACCTACAAAAGCATGAAAAAAGGAAAGTTGCCGACGGAACAAAAAGCTATGGGTGAGTTAACTGAAACTCCCGACCATGCATGGTCGAGGGTTCATCCAAAATCCTAGCTCCTTCTAGCTTATAAAAGAAGGGGTAGGGGGTACCATTTGGAAGAGGAAAAAATATAGCAAAGAAACTCTGCCCATTTACGTATTCCATTTTCCTAGCCCTTTAGCCTTTCTTAATGCCAAAGGAGATTTAAAGCAAATCAGTTGAAGGACAGAAGAAGAGGAGCCCAGGATCAGGTTCAAGGAGCGGTGGCCAGTCTCAAATTTTGTAAGTTGACTCATTTTAAGTAATAAAGAGAATGCTTTCCCCATCCCAATTCATGAAATTTATATGGTTTGATTAGTTTATGTTTGATTTCTAACCCATTAGTATAAAAGTAGCATGCATGCATAGTTGTTGTTTGTCTTAAGTGCAGGTCATCTTTGGAAGGAGCATTGCGAACAAGTAATCAAGCACAATGTAGGATAAATATCAAATGCCGGTAACAAGGTAGGTGGATCTTTCCATGCATTTACTGAGAAAAGGGGATTTAAATCTAGGGACATAGGTAGAAAGTAATTTCTATTTGGTCAAATTTGCATGCAAAGTCTGAAGTCTATTTGCTAGTCTGTAGGGTGTTTTTCCCAACAACAATTGGGAAGATGTGTTATGGAGGCAGAACGACCACTGATCCTTGCGGAAGCTCATGAAGGCATTGCAGGAGGAAATTATGTAGGGAAAGAAACTGCACAGAAGGTTCTTAGAGCTGGCCTTTGGTGGCCTACTTTACACAGAGATGCTAAATACTATTCTAGAGCTTGCAATGTATGCTAGAGGGTTGGGAAACCATCCAAAAGAGATGAAATGTTGTTAGCACCACAACTAACACTACAAGCATTCGAAAAATGGGCCATTGACTTTGTTGGACCGATAAGCCCACCAGGAAAGCATACAGGAGCAAGGTACATAATTACAACAACATAATACTTGACTAGATGGGCCGAAGCAAGAGCAGTCAAGGACTATAGTGTAACTACAACCACGTGCTTCATATTTGATGACATCATAACTAGTTTTGGATGCCCAAAGATCCTTCTGAGTGATCACGAAACACATTTCATCAATAAGACAATTGAAGCCTTGACTGAAGAATTTGTAGTCCACCATCATAAGAGCACACCATACCATCCACAAGAAAATGGGATAGTTGAAGCATTCAACATGATCTTATAAACAACACTAACCAAGATTTTTTGTTTGAATAGATATGATTGGGATTTAAGAGTACCAGAAGTATTATGGGCATATAGAACCACTTGCAAGAAGCTAACAATGCATACCCCCTTCAAGATGGTATATGGTCTTGAAGTTGTTGTTCCAATGGAATATCTGGTACCAAGCCTGAGAATTGTTTCCCTTATAGATATGGATGACCCTAACGTTGTTCAAGAAAGGATTTCACAGTTGGTTGAATTGGAAGAAGGTAGATTCTTTGCAAGATTCCATCAGCAGGTTCATAAGGAAAGAGAGAAGGCCTATTATGATAGGCACATCAAGAATAAGGCATTCAAACAAGGTGATCTAGATTGGTATATGACAACAAGTTAAGAAAACATCCTGGGAAGTTTAGAATGCATTGGCTAGGGCCATATGAGATCACTTATGTCATAGAAGGAGGAGTTTTGCAATTGAAGACGATAAAGGGAAAATGGAAGGAAGGAGTCGGCTAAAGTTGTACTATGAAAATCAGCTACCTCACAACTCTTAGTAGAATCATGAAGAAAAGGGTTTAGGTACTAGGTGCAGTTGAAACTGGGTACCAAACACAGAAAATACAGTCTGCAAAAGGGATGGAGAGGAGGCAAAGAGCAGAATGCAGAGGTTGCACTGTGCAGCCTGGAGTCAGAGTAAAACAGGAAGCTCATATCTGAAGTGCCTTAGGATGAGTCACATGTGAGTGTTGGGGGGATGTTGGCCCTTGGTTATGGAAGTAATCAAAGATCAAGGAAGAAAAGGGAGAATGCGAACTACGTGGAAGACACAGTGACTGTTATTGGATCAAAGTAAGCAAAAGAGCATAAAATATGGAGCGAATCTCAAGAAATCAAGTTGTTGGAAGAGGAGATCGGGGATGACAGACAAGAAAGGAAGAAGGATCGTGGACAACTGAGAAAGAAGAAAAATCCATTGTTGGATGCTTTGGAGGACTGCGCGAGAAGAAAGGAAAGACAGACTGGTGAATCCCTGAAAATATGGGCCAAGTTGACTTAGGGTTTTAGACACCTAGGGTTTTGGATACATTGGTTTTAGCCTAAGGCTGTCGGTGAGCTAATGTAATTTATAAATAGAGTTCATGAGGGCCTAGTTTGGGTTGGATATTTTGGGTTGTTGTGTTGTTATTGTTACTTATAATATTGAGTTAGTTGAGAGAGGAGTATTGTGTTAGAGGGAAGTGCTGAGTAGGATATCCTTTTGGTATTGTAATATCTTCAGCTGGGTGCGTAGGGAGAGGAGAGAAAGAGAGGCAAAGAGAGAATATATGATAGATAAGAGCATAGATAATAACTGTATGATTTACTCACATATAATATAACACAATTTTGTGGACGTATCCCTAGAGAGAGGGTGAACCACGTATATTTTGTGTTGTGTTTGATTGGTATTTTGTATTTGTCATTGATATACTATGATTGCATTACTTCTTTAGATCTGATAAGTAGACATGCAGAATAGATCTAAGTTGATAAGTGATATACAAATGCTATGTTTTTCTTGTGTTATATCCACTTGATATTCCCTTTACTTGTAGACATCTATGTCCTGCAACCCCCTCATAATTGCTTCGGGTGAGATTGCATCTACTTCATGGGTGTTTCTGAAAGGGCCAGTAGTTAAGATTTGTTGGTGCACTCTTGGAGCTGAACCCTGGGTCTACCCTTGTGCCAACACACACAAAAGGCTCCCTGGCCTCAATATCGAACACACTTAAGTTGTTCCGTGCGATATCCTAGAATGTGCCCACTTCATTATTTTACTATGCAGTGCAAGCATGCACTATGCCATGAAAGGTGCATACACAAATGATATCAAACAACTCACTAGCTTAAGTACATTTTCATTTACATTACAACTGGGTTTAGCCTAGAGATATTACAATCCCCTCCCCTTATTTATGCACTGTCCTTAGTGCATCATGTACCCATATACAACAAAATTTAAATAATCCTAAAAAATATGTGGGTATTCTACCCGCATTGCACCCTCATGCTCCAAAGTAGTGTCTTTAGGACCATACTAGGTCCACTGGACCTTTACAAGACCTATGGCTTGATTCTGGAGCTATTTGATTTTACGGTCCATAATGTGTACCCGATGCACTTGAAAAACACCTTCTTTATCCACCTGGATCACATTCCAATCAATAACATGATTAGCATCAAGTATATATTTCTTGAGCAAAGATACATGTAATACATTATGAACAGACATAGATGTAGGAAATGCAATCATATAAGCTATTGGACCAATCCTCTCTAAGATTTCAAACGGCCCACAATAGCGAGATTCAAACTTTGAACAAATTCCCAACTTCAGGGTACTTTTGTTGGCCTTCACTTTCAAGAATACATGATCACCCACTTTAAATTCCCTGTGAGTTCTTCCCTTATTAACATAGATTTTCTGCCTGTCTTGGGCAACCTTTAATTTTTTATTTTATTTTAATCATTTGCTCCTCCATTTCCCTGAGCAAATATGACCCAACCACTGCTTTGTTTGCTGGGTTATCCCAAATTATTAGTGTGTTTCACTTTATTCCATAAAGTGCCTCAAATGGGCTCATATTTAGAGATGCTTGGTACCCATTGTTATAAGAAAACTCTACCAAGTGTAGGTAGTCTTCCCATTTTTATGGTTTATCCATAACATACATCCTCAACATATCCTCAATCACTTGATTTACCCTCTCTATTTTTCCATCCGATTCTGGATGATACACTGTACTAAAATTCAGATTTGTTCCAAATCCATTAAATAATCCCTTCCAAAATTTTGAGGTAAATTTTGGATCTCTGTCAGACACAATTGTCTTGGGTATGCCATGTATTCTAGCAATTTATTTCATATAAACATCATAAATATTGGATGCCTTGTGAGTGACCTTAACTGGAATAAAATGGGCATCTTTACTAAGCTTATCCACCACTACCATGATATAATCATGTTGCTTGTTTGTTATAGGAAATTTGGTGATGAAATCCATTGTTACAACTTCCCATTTCCACTCAGGAATTAGTAATGGTTGTAGAAAACCAGCTGGGTGTCTATGCCTAGCCTTTACCTTTTGACATTCCAAACATTTGGCAATAAAATCAACAACCTCTTTCTTCACGCCTGGCCAATAATATTGGCTCTTGACAGCCGCAATAGTTTTCTAATAACTCGAGTGCCCAACATAAGGTACATTATGCAATTCCCTCAATATCAGATTTTTCAATTCCTAAGAATTTGGTACATAAATTATTCCCCTGTACATGAGAATTTCATCATTATCTAGCTTATATTCCTCAATTTCCGGCTACAATTTACCTTGCTGTAATTTTGCCACTAATTCCTTGTATTGCAAATCTGATTTGACAGCCTCTATAATTTTGTCTTTCAAATCTGATTGGTACATGCTAAAGGCTATAGTATGCAATTCATGCACTCTTTTGTTGAGTGCATTAGCCACTTCGTTCTCCCTCCCCTTGATATGATTTATATCAAATTCATATTCACTTATAAATTCTAACCATTTGGTTTGCCTAGCATTTAGAGTTGGCCAATCAAATAAATATTTCAGACCATTATGGTATGTTCTTAGCTCAAAACTTTTACCCATGAGGTAGTGTCTCCATTTCCTCAAATCATGCACTATGGATGCCAACTCCAAATCATGAGTGGCATAGTGTCTTCCATGCTCCTTCAACTTCCTTGATTCATAACATATAACAAACCCACTTTGACTGAGGACTCCACCAAGTCCCTGTTTACATGCATCTATGCATACAATGAAGTCTTCATCTGGGTCTACAATCCTTAATATTGGAGAAATTGTTAATAATAGTTTCAAGTGTTGGAAACTCTTTTCACAATCCAATGTCCACTGAAACTTCACACCATTTCTTTGCAAGGAAGTGATTGGGTGTGCAATCTTTGAGAATCCTTCAATAAATCTCCTATAGTAGCCTTCAAGACCCATGAATGATCTCACCTTTGTCACATTCTTTGGATTTTACCAATCTCTAATGGCTTCTATCTTCTCAGGATCCATGGTTATCCCATCCTTTGAAATGATATGCCCCAAATAATGATTTTTCTTCTCATAAAATGAGCACTTGCTGAATTTGGCATACAACAGATGCTCCCTTAATACTTGAAACACCATCCTCAAATGATTTTCATGCTCTTCTTCTGTCTTGGAATATATAAGAATTTCATCCAAAAAGACAATGAAAAACTTGTCTAAATATTCTCGGAAAACACCATCCATTAAGCACGTGAAAACAACTGGTGCATTTGACAACCCAAATGGTACCACTGCAAAATCATAATCACCATACCTTGTCTTAAAGGCGGTCTTGCTGATATATTCCTCTTTAATCCTTACCTAATTGTATCCTGACCTGATATCTATCTTTGAGAATATATTTACATCCTTAAATTGATCAAAGAGATCATCAATCCTTGGCAGAGGATACTTGTTCTTAATAGTCACTTTATTCAACTATCTCAAATCAATGCACAATCTTAATGTTCCATCTTTATTCTTCATGAACAAGACTAGGGAACCCCAAGGTGACACACTTGGGCATATATACCCCTTCTTCAGAAGTTCTTCAACTTGCATTTGCAACTCCTTCAACTCTGGTGTACTCATTCTGTAAAGAGTCTTTGACACTGGAGCTACTCCACGCATTAAATTTATAGATAAATCAATATTTCTCTTTGGGTGTAGTCCTAGTACCTCCCTGAACATATCTTCAAACTCTTTTAGGACTGCATAATCTTCCAAATTTGGTTTTTCTTCAAATATAATCTAGTGTCCAGTCCATTCATGTCCATAAGACATGACTTAACCATCTCATTAACTTTTCTTTTCACTCCGGTAGCCAGCTACACCAACCAATATTTTCCATGCTTGCTTCTTGGAAAATGCAAACTTTCCACCATCTTAGGATCTATATAACTATTACTAGATCTTGAATCAATTAAAATAGAAATGGTTTGGTTGTTGATCATACCTTCCACTTCAATCATATGTGGTTGATACTCTACGTGCTTGTTGTATAGGGCTACATAGATCCTTGGTACATATCTTCCCATGTCCTCCACTATTTCATCTTGTTGTACATTATGAACAATTCTCACTTTTTCACCTCTTTGAGGACAATCTTTGTACATATGCTCTCCTTTACAACCCCAACATTGAATAGGTGGTTTCCTTGGCCTTTGACCCACTGTCTCAATCGTTCTGGGTTCTCTAGGATTTTGTTGTCCCTATGGATTATTTCTGAAGAATGGTGGCTTAGCTCCCTTCTTCCTCTGATCCACCTTAAATTTATTTTTGTCTTCCCAGGCTTTTTGGAAAGTTGGCCTTGCTTTTTTCTGATCATATCAGCATTTATCTAGCCTTATGGTCTCCTCCAATGTCTTTGGATCATCATACTGTATTTTTTCACTAATGAATGATGGAAATCTGCTCAAATAACTTTGAATTTTAATTGTCTCATTCTTGATGAAAGATACATACTTCAACAGTTCTAGAAACCTTCTTTCATATTCATCTATTGTCATACTCCCAAGATTGAGATCAAAGAACTCTTTCATTTTCTTGTCATAGTATCTCTTAGTCAAGTATTTCTTCTCAAAATACTTGTGTAATTCCCTGCAAGTAACACTTCTCTCTTTAATGTGTTGCACATGCACAAGATGATCCCACCACATGGATGCCTTTCTCTTGAGTTTATAGATGGAAATTATACCTTCTGCGTGAGAAGAATAATTATGCAATTGGAAATATTTTCTCATGCCCAGAAGCCATGTTTCTGCATCCTCATCCTTCTTGTGTTCACCATCAAATGTAGGAGGTTGATTTTGTTCATTTCTCCTCGCAGTTCATCCACCCCAGACCCCTTATGCTTCCTAACAGGGGATGGACTCAAGTTGTTGTGTGCTCTATTATTGGACTGCCTTGGGAAGTGGTGGTGATGTCTGCTAACGCTTCTTTATTTTCTCTTCTCATCAGGAGACTTGTGACTTCCTGATTTGCTTGATACACTCTCCTTATCCAATTTATTTTCTATTATGTTCAATCTCTGCAATAACTTCATTTTGAATTCATCATGTTTCTCCTTGGATTTCATAAGTCTTTCATTATCATATTTATGGCTTTGGACATCCTTCTGTAATTTTTTAATGGTTTCTTCCATATTCATGTTTTCATCCCTCCCTTCTCCATGTCCATTGGAGTTTGTTACTTCAATGCCCAAATGGACATCCATCCCTCCAATCCCATATTCCTAGATGTAAGTTCATTGTGCCTCTTCCATTCATCTAGAATCTATGTTGATCTTGATCTGATCTAGTTGTTTTTAACTTTGCAAAATGTGCATCCAACAAAACTTTGTCAGGCTAACTGTTTCAAAAATTTCATGAAAATATGAACCATTCTGGTTCAATAATATATATCACAATTCTTTCTTATGATTTCCTATAAATTTGAATGCCCAGATCAATTTTCTGGGTGGATATTTATATTCCACTATCTAAGGCCTTTCCAACACCTACTCCCATGTTCAATTCCGAGTCTTGAGAGAAACGTTATGGCTATTAAAATTTTCCCATTAATTTTTTTGTTCATTTATCACCTTGGCTCTACTATGCGCTGCAATTATGCATTTGTGCACCCACTCCTTTGGATTTTTCATAGGATATATTTTTTGTTTCTTCATATACATCTTATGGACACTCTGTCCAAGTTGCACCTCTTTCTGGGTTCTGGGATGCTAGTTATAGCCTGCTGAAATTTGAGACCAAAATACCATATTGTAACTGGTATGCTACAAGTACCTTCTTTTCCATATTAAACACTTTTAACATGCCCAAAAATTTAATTAATCTCTTGTAATGCCTTCTATGTTTCAATGTATTTCCATTGACTACTCCTGTGCCTCAATCTGATTCCGAAGTAGAAATTTATGGCTCTTTGAAGTTAGACGGGTCTTAAAATTCACCCTCCATTGTTTGTGTTGTAACTTTCTAAAAAATGCTCCGTTTGACGAACAATTTACACCTTTAGAAATCTCTCTCTGAGATATTTTAATTGAGTTACAGAGATAGAATGTGCCAAGGCACACTCTTTTCTCGTGGTTTTCGAGTGGTTAAAACGCTCTTAAGGGCCTCAAAAACATGTTCTAAAAAGATGACGTTCAAATGATATAAAACGTCACAAAAAATCACTGATTTTTGTTGTTGTTCACCCTTCAAACAACTTCATGCATGAAAATTTCAACCTGTAGCCCATATTTACTATGTGCAGCAACAACACAAGGTAAATCGTGCTTCATGCACTTTAAAACCACTGTGTATCATTCTATTGCGCCAATAACTTGTGCACACTACTTTTGTGTTGCGCAGCAATATCCACCACACACAGTTTTGGTTCTTGCACTATTACATGTTGCACATAGTTTTTGTATTATGCATCGATATTCCACATGCATTATAGTCCGCGCACTGCACCATGCCAGAGTCTCCACCACACACCAAAAATCTGCATGCACCACTAACTAAACTACTGCGAGACAACATTTACCTACATCGCACACACAACAACTAAGCTCCTCTGTGTTGTGCCAATGCTACGCACATCACATGGGCTATTATTATTTTTCCACATAGTGCCAAAATTTAGTGCGCATACCCGCACACTAACATTTTTCCGTGTGGCACCCATAATTTAGTGCGCACACCTACACACCAATATTTTTCCACGCATTGTCAAAATTTAGTGCGCGCACTAGCACACCACTATTTTTCCACATGGTACCAAATTTTAGCGCACTCACCCGAACGCTAACATTTTTTGATGCAGTGACCAATTATTACATATCTCAATCTTTTACTGTGCATAATGCATTTTTAGTGCGTTCACCTATGCACATTCATTTTTATGCACCTCAATTTCTCCTGAATTCTGCTGCAGAAATTGGGGCTTTTGCTTAACATTTTCTCAATTTCTACCATAGACATTTTACAAGTATGAAATTTGTTCAATTTCACCCCAATAACACCAATTCAACCTCTGTAACAACAAATTGTTGTGGGTTGACATTTCTGGAATGAATTTTTCCCAAAATCACTTCACGAATTGAGAATTTTAATTATAGAACTCGCTCCAACTGTCATGGCTTCACTATGACTTCAAATTCGACTAATTCTGGGTCTGAATTTGCTAGAACAGATATTAAATCAAGAATATCTCACCACATGGCCGAATTTAACCATTTTCCCATGAATTTAACAATAGAAATTGGGGATGTTTCCCAATTCCGCATAACTTTTGTTACTTTTTACCATGGATGCTCTGTAACTCGAGATTTGGCCACTTCGGAATTAATCCTCTATGAAATTTCACTTCAACTCACTTGTTCGGCCCATCCAGGCTCAATGTTGAAAACTAAGGCCCTGATACCATATTGTAACGTCCTCAGCCACCCATGTCGGGCCACGCTACAATAGAGAACTCTTTGTTCTCTCTACGAAACATACTGTAACATACCCAATATCTAACTGAGCTATGCCACATAATTTTTTTGAACTGCATGCAATTAAAATATATACACATAGAACTCTTGTGGAAGCATTATATATAAAATGTAAACATACAAATACATCTATAAATGCGTAGATTCACACTAAAATAATAGTAAACATATACATGCAGCATATACAGGAAATACCCATAAAAATAAACACAATTATAACCACACATATGATAACCCATAAAAATAAACATGTAAATAACAATGCAACTATCGAGATGCAGATATACCATATGAATCAACATTTAATTGTCAACCTGGGAAGGTGGACTTAGAGGAACCATCACAGGAAATGCAGGGCTGAAGAGGGGGTTTAAAGGATGCCAAATTAATCTCTGAACTGCTAAAAGAAACTTGCTGAAAGAAGCTACTGTACTCCACTTTGTTCGGCACTACTCTGTACTGACTTGCACTCGTTCTGCACTACTATGTACTAACCTGTACTAACTTCATAAAACTTCTCTGTATATGCATGTAAAAGGTCTACTGCACACCGATGACTGAAAACAATTAAGATTCTGCTACTTATTACTCCACACAACTCAACAACCTTCTATTTTATAATGCAATGAAACTATCTATTGTAATCAAAGGAAACACTATTTTTGTTAATCAATGGATGAAAAGATAACATCTAAACTTGAATCTTGAAATAATAAACCCTCTGCTGCAATCAAATGAAATGCTACTTCTGTTCTATTAAACCAATGAGAAAACGGTTGAAAGATGATGTTCAAATATGGAGATGGAGTCTATTGTAAATGGAATCTACACAGCTCTGTTTCCATCGAAGGGGGCCCTGCCTTCTCTGTCAACAGACCGTTCTTTAAATCAAAGCATACTGGAAAATGAATGACTCACAGCAAACTTATAATGACAGAAATCGTATCAATGGAACTCTTAACTATTTTATTGAAAATAAGAACAGTACAAGTGTCTGGAGATCTCCATTCTTCTATCTAATCTATGCTCTGTCTCTCCTCCCATTTCACGAGCATGGCATCTCTTTATATAATGTTTCATATCTCTGGCAATGCATGGCTTTGCGCCCTAGATAAACAAGGAGTTGCAAAACGGTTTTGAGACACATTTTGAGACACGTTTTACATAGCCAATCGATTTAAGATTGCCTTTACCCGTGTCATGAGATTACATATACTTGAAAAATGGTTTTTTTCCCTGCGTTCTACATGCACAAATCTAAATGCTTGATGCCAGCTAGACACATTTTGAGACACGTTTTACATAGTCAATCACAAAACGATTTTCTTCCTTGCGTTATACATGCACGAATTTAAATGCTTGATGCCAGCTATTGAGTGCTTGTTGAGAGCCAACGATTCAAAGTCCAGCTATAGTGATTCCTCCTCAAATCGCAGAGAACTTTGTTTAGCTGTTCAAAGTCAAACGTATCTTGGTATTTATAATGGCAGGCATTTTGCATATTTCCCAATAACCCCAGAAACTGAAGTAAATGATGACCTTAACAATTTGTGCATCTTGAATAATATTGTCTGAAAAATTAAGAAGAAAGCATTCCCTGGGACCACATGAAACACAAACATACCTCGGTCCTCCACTAGCACTACCAGGGATAACAATAACCCCATGTCTTTTTGCAAGCCATTTAACAACTTCAACATCATCAGAAGCACCAGTTGGTAACTTTGCTCCAGAGATAAATTGCTCCTTGTCCGCCCTTTACAGCATTTGCACCAAGAGGTGACAGTGCATCCAAATTATATCTTTGTTTTTAAACCCTTTCCTTCACCCGTTCAGGGCCAAGCTCCAGTGAATACAGAGAAAGCTTTTGTCCAATGATTGAAGCACATATTGGGATATTATCTTGTGCTCCAAGGCCCTTGAATTCAGAAGGATATGCTATATATCCAATTCGCCAGCCCATCATACCATAAGATTTAGAAAAAGAGAATACATTGATAATGTGTGGAGCCTCTACAAGTATATTTCAACCCATCATACATAAAATACTTATAAGTATTATCCACTACAAGCCAACACCCTGCATTTTTGCAAAATTCAGATATTCTCTGCAGAAGAGGATTATTATTGCATTTATAGTTGAATTCTTCGATCATTTGTGGTTTTGGAAGCACTTCATGATTTCTGTATACAATGGAACATATAAGTGTAACAGAATATGAATAGCATAGAAAGAATGCCATTTGCTTAACAAAAGACTTCAGGAGAGTAAACAATATCTTCAAGAAGCAGTAAGAAAATGTTATAAATCCAGAGCCCAACATCCCCCCATGCCTAGCCTTTTGTATGTCCTCATGCAAATGAATTCACCTTTTTAACACTGGCATAGTAATAGAATGTTAACAGTCCCAAGAACTGTCCATCTTGATTAATCAGAACTGCTGAGAAGAACCCCTGTATTCTGAACATATGCTGTCAACTCATTCATTCATCATTTAGATGGAAAATCTTCAATCACTTTTTATTGCAGCTGATGCTTTTTTTATTTGTAGAAAACATAAACTATTCAAAGGTGCTATCTTTTATTCACCATCCTACCTACCTACTTAAAGAAAAGAAACATTTCTTTAAGTATAGGCAAATAACCAATGTAGCCACTGTCTTAGCAGAATCAATAATGAATTCATGCCCTTTGATAGAAGATATAGATGTATAATTACCAAGGCATGCTTAGCAAGTAACACCGGTCGCTTGATTTCCAATATTTGCTGAAGAAGAAGAGCATCCGAAGGCTGTAGAACAGATTGAAACCAATGTTCAATATGATTATGCATACCATGTTCTGTTGCTGCTGGAGTTTCTAACTGCTCATTGTTCTCTGTAGGCTGGCAAAGGTGTTCACACAGAACCACTGAATCAACTGTTTCCTCCTCCATCTCTTGAGCTGCAAAGATCTCTTCAAGTTCCTACAAGATGCACGAAAGTTCCTGCAACAATCTCTTCTTCCGTTCATTCAATCTTGAATCCATTAGTCAATTTTTGTGATGATTTTTTTTTTCCTTTTGTTGTAGGTGGTTTGCTAAAAACTTTGAAAGTCACATCAACTGATAATAATTCTGAAACCCACACTAGCTTGAAATAAAATGAAATGCACTCTTTCTGAATGGAAATTTGCTTCTACTGAATCAAATGCACACCCTCTTATACTGATGAACTCAACTGCTGAATCAAATCTAATACTGCTGAAATCAAGACTCTACTGTTGTTTAATAAAATCTACTAAAATGAAAACCTCTTTGCTGCTGAATGTAATCTAACACTGCTAAAATGAACCACTTGCAAACTAATGAATTTGAAAGCACTCTTTACTTCTAAAGAAATACTTGGAGAAATCAAATCTACTTGGCAAAAATTCAGATCCCACTCTCCAATCCTTTTTAGTACCTTCCCGGCAACGGCGCCAAAATGTCGAGCTGCAGATATACCATATGAATCAACATTTAATTGTCAACCCGGGAAGGTAGACTTAGGGGAACCAGCACAGGAAATGCAGGGCTGAAGAGGGGGTTTAAAGGATGCCAAAGTAATCTTTGAACTGCTAAAAGAAACTTGTTGAAAGAAGCTATTGTACTCCACTTTGTTCGGCACTACTCTGTACTAACTTGCACTCATTCTGCACTACTATGTACTAACCTATACTAACTTCATAAAAATGCTCTGTATATGCATGTAAAAGGTCTACTGCACACCGATGACTAAAAACAATTAAGATTATGCTACTTATTACTCCACACAACTCAACAACCTTCTATTTTATAATGCAATGAAACTATCTATTGTAATCAAAGGAAACACTATTTCTGTTAATCAATGGCTGAAAAGATAACATCTAAACTTGAATCTTGAAATACTAAACCCTCTACTGCAATCAAATGAAATGCTACTTCTGTTCTATTAAACCAATGAGAAAACAGCTAAAAGATGATGTTCAAATATGGAGATGGAGTCTATTGTAAATGCAATCTACACAGCTCTGTTTCCATCGAAGGGGGCCCTGCCTTCTCTGTCAATAGACCGTTCTTTAAATCAAAGCATACTGGAAAATGAATGACTCGCGAAAAACTTACAATCACAGAAATCGTATCAATGGAACTCTTAACTATTTTATTGAAAATAAGAACAGTACAAGTGTCTGGAGATCTCCATTCTTCTATCTAATCTATGCTTCGTCTCTCCTCCCATTTCTCGAGCATAACAGCTCTTTATATAATGTTTCAGATCTCTGGAAATGCATGGCTTTGTGCCCTAGATAAACAAGGAGTTACAAAACGGTTTTGAGACACATTTTGAGACACGTTTTACACAGCCAATCGATTTAAGATTGCCTTTACCCATGTCATGAGATTACATATACTGACAAACAGTTTTCTTCCCTGCGTTCTACATGCACGAATCTAAATGATTGATGCCAGCTAGACACATTTTGAGACACGTTTTACACAGTCAATCACAAAACGATTTTCTTCCTTGCGTTATACATGCACGAATTTAAATGCTTGATGCCAGCTATTGAGTGCTCGTTGAGAGCCAATGATTCAAACTCTAGCTATAGTGATTCCTCCTCAAATCGCAGAGCACTCTGTTTAGCTATTCAGAGTCAAACATATCTTGGTATTTATAATGGATGGCATTTTGCATATTTCCCAATAACCCCAGAAACTGAAGTAAATGATGACCTTAACAATTTGCACATCTTGAATAATATTGTCTGAAAAATTAAGAAGAAAGCATTCCCTGGGACCACATGAAACACGAACATACCTCGGTCCTCCACTAGCACTACCAGGGATAACAATAACCCCATGTCTTTTTGCAAGCCATTTAACAACTTCAACATCATCAGAAGCACCAGTTGGTAACTTTGCTCCAGAGATAAATTGCTCCTTGTCTGCCCTTTACAGCATTTGCACCAAGAGGTGACAGTGGATCCAAATTATATCTTTGTTTTTAAACCCTTTCCTTCACCCATTCAGGGCCAAGCTCCAGTGAATACAGAGAAATCTTTTGTCCAATGATTGAAGCACATATTGGGATATTATCTTGTGCTCCAAGGCCCTCGACTTCAGAAGTATATGCTATATATCCAATTCGCCAGCCCATCATACCATAAGCTTTAGAAAAAGAGAATACATTGATAATGTGTGGAGCCTCTACAAGTATATTTCAACCCATCATACATAAAATACTTATAAGTATTATCCACTACAAGCCAACACCCTGCATTTTTGCAAAGTTTAGATATTCTCTGCAGAAGAGGATTATTATTGCATTTATAGTTGAATTCTTCGCTCATTTGTGATTTTGGAAGCACTTCATGATTTCTGTATACAATGGAACATATATGTGTAACAGAATATGAATAGCATAGAAAGAATGCCATTTTCTTAACAAAAGACTTTAGGAGAGTAAACAATATCTTCAAGAACCAGCAAGAAAATGTTATAAATCCGGAGCCCACAACAACATGTAAATTTATCACACAATTGGCACTTATCATGGTAATAATGTCACCAACTATGTGCAGAACTTCCATGAACCTCCCAGCCTTAGACCAAACTGTTCATCACTCTCAACAGTGAGTCATCCCCGAGCTAGGATTAAACACCACCAGGGTAAAGGGATTCCTAACCAGTCTAAAGGCTCATAGACAACAGGAAAGACTTCGTCTCAAGATCCAAATCAAACTAACAACCTACAATACCTCATTCCCCACATGCCTGTCCCACCTAGGAAGTGTGCCCCTTCTCTTCTCAATAGTCTTTCAGCTGCCCCACTTCCTTTCTGGGCTTTAGCAACAGGCCGACTAGGAAGTCTCAGAGCACTGTAGTTGAAGTTTAGTACCTTCAGGAAATCAATTCCCAACAATTATCTCACCCAGAGAATTTCTCACAGGCCTGACAACCTACCTCTTCAATATCCCATGGGCCTGACAACCCGCTTCTTCAGTCCATCTCCCAAGCTAACCAGATACACCAACACAAAATGGCTATGGATACAGGTTCAGGTACAGTCATGAAGATACAAAGGATAGCTCAATGGGTGTGTGCATGCTCATGGATGATTGACTGGATGACTCAATGGTGGAAGGAATGATGGGGAGAATGATGGAAAAGATGGGAAAATGAATAGAGTCCCAACAATATGTATGCATGTCCCCAACTTGACACTTGTCATGTTGGGAGCTACTTTGGCCCACTTGTTCCCAACTTTAGAACTTAGGATAAAATAATTATCCATACTTTATGATTTAAGAAATATTAATATAATATTTCTTTTTGGCTTAAGCTCCCTAGATTAGCCCTTTTCCTTAAATTTTAGGCCCCTCCCTTTCCCTAAATAGTCGAGTTTAATCCCCCATTTCTTTTATTGTGGCCAGTCTATGCGAAGTCTTCCATTTTATATTAATGCTGAGACATTTACAAAAGTAGGCGCACTGGCCTTTAACATCTAGGCTCTCTCCCTAATCAAAACAAAAGAATCCTAGCTTATAATAATGACTCTCCAGCCTATAAAGAACAACATATACACAAAAGTCTCCCTGGCCTCAATATGGCGCACACTTAAGTTGTTGCGAGTGATATCCTGGAATGTGCACACTTCATCATTTTATTGCACAGTACAAGTGCGCACTATGCCATGAAAGGTGCATACATAAATGATATCAAACAACTCACTAGATTAAGTACATTTTCATTTACATTACAACTGGGTTCTACCTAGGGATCTTACACGAGACCCAACTTTCTATACTCGGACCTTGTCAAGGACATGCACTGAAAAATTATCAAGAGCAGCCTACTCTGATACCACTGATCCGGATTATTTTCGGCATGAAATGAGAGCAGAGATATAATAAATAAATGCATAGAGGTATCGCGGATATCCAATAATATAACCAAAACGTAACAAAGATTCAACCATAAACACAGATATATAGTAATACATGATTTCTATTAATGAAATAAATGTACAAAGACTGTAAAAATACAGAGTGAAAGACTCGCTAGAATGGTGGCAACTTATCTCTGAGAAGAGATGTGACGGCTACTCGTATTCGCAAGAAGATGATTACAATGAGTCTCTGAAAGCATTTTTACAATAAAAAGGAATTTTTAAGACCCTAGACATCCAAAAACCTAACCCTAGGATATGAAGCACCAAAAGTCATGTGGGCCCCATTTGGGTAAGTCAGTACATCAACTTCCTGGGGTCGTAACTTTTTCATACGATATCCGTTTGATGCATATGATACATCATTAGAAAGTTCTATCCGAGGATGAAAACTACTAATATAAAATATCCTGGTATGAAATGAATTAATATTTTTTGGATTTTGATTCCCAAAAAATGTACTTTAGGGCCTCAAAATAGCTTCAAAAGTTCAGGACTCGAAAAACTGCCAAAAATAGTAAATTGTCAAAAGTGCGAGAAATTTTTTTGAACGATTTGGAAAATGTGGGTGTCCATCAATATCCACCTGCATCAAACCAACTACCAAGGTACTAGAGCATATATTTACGAGTGCTATTCATGGTGGCACTATAGCTGTTAGGAGGTCGATTAGTTTATCTATGGAGGGCTTCAGGAGATCTAGGTTGATCTGTATACAAGTGTTGTCTGATGCGCTACCACTCGAAGAGGTACCAACAGGGGTTACAAGGGTGGACAAAATATGTGCGCTTAAGTACCACTTATATTTCATGTGTGTATGAATCCCCAACCATGGGTTTATGCGCATAACGATAGATCTTTGTAGCTTTAATATGTTGGGATACGTCTCTACCCTGAAAAAAAACATTAACCCACAATTTTCTGCAGAGGAAGGTGATATGATACCACTTATAGTATTCTAGATACAAAATAGTATGCAGGACATAAATAATTAGCTAGAAATGGCAGAGAAACAATGATATAACCATAACAATACCACAATAATACCATAATAATACTAGAATAACACCAAAAAGAGAACTTTCATTACTGAGAGAAATATTCACTTTCTTCTTCGAGGGGTAAACCTCCAGCAGAGTAGAGATCTATTACACTAATATCCAACACAATATTTCGCATACCCTCTACTTCTGTTTATACTAAATCTATTTATCCAAAAGAACAATCTAGAGGAAGATCCTTTTATAAGAAGAAGCTTTTATTAGGTCTTCTTACATTTGACTTATTCTTCCTTATTGCTAGGACTTATTAATATTGGCCTTTATTACATGGAATTATATTATTCTACCTACATGAGGGGTTAAGGAGGTTATGTCCCTAACACACACTATCTGCACAAGTGGCACAAAATCCACTACTAAAAATTGCAACACAAAAGGTACCATAAATAACCATCATGGACAACAATCCTCGATATAGGTACCAAAAAACAAGGCCATGTTACGTACCCATTTACAATAAAGAAATCAACATATGTTCATTAAGCTCATGATGTGAAAAACAATCTCTATTAAGAAAATCATTATGGTGTGCAACCACTCAATTGAAAGAGAATGCAATGCTCTTTGCAATTCCTCAAACAAAATGGAAAACTAAGACTTATCTTAAGAGATATAGCGAAAAATTGGTCAATACCCTCTAAAATACAACAAATTAGTAAAATAGACAATTTACCAAAGGCTCTCCAAAATGAAAAAATCCTTTCAAATGCAATACAAAGCCAAGGGTGAATATATATTTTGTTTCCTCATTAATACACAAACAATGAATAAATGCAATAAGCCACCCACAAGAGTCAAAGTATAAGGTCGCAAATTGTCAACTGATTTGAGGCAGATCTACATTGTATACCACATTGAAAGGGGTGTGTGGAGGAGTTCACTGCCATGAATCTATGAGTGAATAAATAGGGCCAATCAACTAGTGGTAGAGTTGAGGGCCACACAACAAAGGTTTCTATCTAATTGAATATTATAGGTCGACACTCAAACAGATCATGTGGCTCATCTTTTGTATCATCCCAATGCATGCATGGGACAAACCTCACAACATGTTTTTGTTGATGACTGTGTAGATGAACATGGGAATGTAGACCATGGCTACCAAAGCTGTGGTGATTTCTATAAACATGGGATAGTTTTTGAAACATATGTTAATACTCAAAACGACATTGGAAGTGTACCACACTAGAAACAAATGTATCCAACAATAAAAATTATTTGTTGATCTGCACATAAACTAAAGACACCACAAATTTTTCGGTGTACATCCGATTATGGATATATGAGGACATGATATGCATGCTATATGGATTGCTCGGTAAAATTCCACATGCATTTTAGAGATCCATAGTATCATGATCTGATGCATAGGGAAAATATAAAGATAACTAACAGAAAGATAACTAATTATATATCTAGTGACCTCAAGATGACCAATAGTTGAGGGCGAAATAAATCTCAATCCTGGGCAGTGATGTTATCAACCATTTAATATCATAAGTAAACTCAAAAATACCTAAATAGTTGATCGATCACAGGTACAAACTAGACCAACAGATAATGGACAACATTTAGATAATAAAAGATATGAAATATCATGTGAAGACAAGACTAAAGCTAAATCAACACAAGTAACATTTCATAACATAGAAATTATAGGAGAATACAATGAAACAAACATTGTACAGTTTACATAGGTCTAAAGCCAACAACAAATCACTTTCCCATATCACTTCCAAAATTATATGTCCATTATGTGATCCAAAAAAAAAAACTATCCTTTACACCAAGCAACAAAATCTATTTAAACATGTCTTGGATCAATTACCTCTTATCATACAAGATAGAGGATGATCCCTGAAAATACGTTTTTTTTACAAAAAATAAAATAACAAAAGGATACTCATGTAGGAGTCTTTACATAAAAAATTATTACATTAATGACATTGTTTCTTCAAAAATGGGAAATTACTAAGATATTGAACACTTATCCCATGATTCATTTTCCTTAAACATAGCATCATAACATGATGTTTACCTGAAATGATAAAACAAAATCAAAGTTTAGATAATAATACAAACAAAAAATTTAAAATAGAATGGCTACAAAATCTTTCGATTCTATAGTTAGTCTCGAAATAAAAATAAAATTAGAAGTGAATCTATTTATTGTTTCTCAAACATAATCAAATAAAAAAATCAAAACAAATATTTACCATTTCAGATATTTGATAGAGAAGCATCTGATAAGTCTGAATTTATGACGGTGTTGAAATTTGTTGAGTTTTTAATAATCACATTACCAGACTGCTTAATTCTCTTATTTTCCCTATGAGTGTTCGATCGAATGCATGCTTTCAATTTGTAATTCTCCCTCTCGAGCAAAGAGTTTTGTGCTACCATTTGGTTTAATTGGGCTTGAAGATAAGGGGCATCTTGGTAATATCTCTCAATCCAATGAAAACAATTTTCAAAATGAACTAGTTCTATGGTAGGCAGAGGTTGAGCCTATTTTGTAGAGGGAAATTTAGTATGTCCTTTGAATTGCTTTAGATCGTGTTGTATACCATAGAAACCCTCTTGTTTCTTGAGGAATGGTGAGAGATTAGAAACAAAATCAAACTATAATGCATCAGTATCAATATTGTTACCCAGAATATAACATCTACATCCTCTTGAGAAATAAAGTTATCTATCTCATCCTCAAAAAAATGATCATCGACCTCAATCATAGGGATCGAGCTCTGATGATCACGCTATTGATTTCTCAAATTTCTAGATATGAGTCAGTCTGGTCTCTTGTTTGTAAAATTCACATCTAGATTACTCTGTTTCTTATACCTGCCCTTTTTCTTCATAATTGATTCATTTAAATCAATCTGAACCAGCTCATGAGTAGGAACAGTAAAAATTGTATCCTTTAAATCATATAAAACTTCTTCCAAAGACTTTCTGGGCATGAAATCGCATCGTGGTTTTTTGCCTAATGGCTTCTGGATAGGAATAGAGGTTTGATCTATGGATGCATGGCCTTCTTATGTATTAACACATATATTTTTGATAGTGGGGTTAGATCGAGAAGGACTGGGGTTTTCATCGAGATGAAGAGGTGATTATATTACATTTTCGGGTGGGTTAAAATTATTTCTAAACAAGAAATTTTCCCAACTATCCCCTATTTTAGACAGATGCAAAACCACGAGGATTCAGATGAGGCCATGCTGGAAAAGGCTCGACTGTGGATTTAGTTTCTATCTTTTATAGAACTTAGCCATTTTCTACACACTCATATGCAGATGAAAATGCATATTCAACTTGAAACCTAGAAAATCTATCAGCGGGAGGACATGATACAAGAAGATAAAACCATATCCACCTTCACAGGTAATAAATTTCTTAAGCATTAAGATCAAGCCATGCCATCGGGGTTTGAAAAAATAAATTGGTGTACCTTTTGGACAACAAAACGATTTCTTAGAGGCCATGAGTATATTCCAGGTCACGCCTTCAATTTTGGTTTTTTTAAACCATCGATCTCCCCCTTGGGCTATTCATGTAGCTTCTGCGATGGAAACTTCGGTCACCTCTAGATGAAAATCCCCAATATTATCCCTGGTGCCATCAAAATTCTGATCGAAATATTGAGCCACAACGAGGTTGAAACCCTCCAACCATCTGATGAAACCATCCCAGCCATACATGACAGTGTTGTCCATGACATCTTCATGAGAGAGGAGAGATTACAAACCATTGGGCTCAATTCTCACCATGGGCACCATTGATATGTTCACATAGAAAAAACAAGTGTAGTGAAGGGTGGGTTGTGTTATCCAATGCACAAAAAGTAAGATGAGGTCTGCATAATTGGGTGGAACCTGATACCTGAGGATTTAGGAGTCTACCATAACAACCATTTAGAGCTTTGAGTGGGTAGTAACCATAGGACACACAGAACAGGAAACCACTCTGTGAAATGAATACCAAGACCAAAGAATAAAAAATTACCACTTGTAACAATGAATGAAGGCCTAAGATATGCAGGACGAAGGGATGATGTTTGAAGGTAAGTGTTCCAGGCTTGTACCAGGATGACAAGACCATGATTCGACTACTAAGGGTAGCATTCAAATTTCAAATTGAACCAAGGTTTTCTGGTTGCACGATCATAGATATGTGAAATGTGAAAACAATATAATCAAAGATAGAAATGACTAACTCGTATATCCCAATGGATAACTCAAGTGTTATACTAATGAATCAACAAATGAAAATGATAGACTTACAAAATTTAAGGTTTATAAAAATATAGATGCCCTTTAGGTGTAATCCCATTTGAAAAAAGAAAAATCCACAAAATGTATGATGACCACTCAAACCAAATTTTGTTCTAATTTCATTCATGAAATTAAACAAAACAAATTATCTTATCTTTAAAAACTTCTAACGTCGTCCTTGTTTTAAAGAAAAAAACTCACAGTGCTTTCCAATCCCAGAGATGATTTCTTAATTGAAATCTAAATGTCCAAATTACGATGAAAGTCATTAGAACAAAAAAATAATTATTAAAAGATCAATCCTTTCATGACTTGACTGTGAGATATTCAGTATCACCCTGCTCTCTTAATATCATGAAGTTTTTGAAAAGTTTACAAACAATTTTAGAGAGTTGGAAGCAGTGTAATGTGTGGGAATTGTGTGTAAACTCGTCGGGATACTAAACAGGTCGGTTGATAGTAGGTAAATGAAAAACTGATACCAAGACAACTTCGTTGGGGTACTGAACAGGCCTGCTGGTAGCAAAGAAATGTCAGTTTTGAAGATCCTTGGGTATGTTTTTAAATTGTTTAGGTGTCAGGATTCTTTTATCATAAATGAATGACTCTTGGACAAAATAGAAGTACTAGAGTGGGTTAAATGACATCCATGTTGAGGCTATAGACACCTTCTAGCAGTAGTGGCCATGTCAATGGTATTGGAGTCATCTGTATAAACATCACTACCCCTATGATCTAAACGACATACTGGATTAAAAATTTTGGACAAAACTTTAACCAATACTATGACTATGCTATTTTTTCTGATCTATTGTCAAAATGATTGATTTGTCTTTTAATTGTCTCTATTAATTATTATTGATTCATCTGTACCCTGATATAAAGTTATGATGATGCAAAGATAATTGCTTCTCCTAGTGTGTCACCATTGTTGGTAGCCAACAATTCTTGTCAAGTTCTATCATGGTAAAATGTTGTCGCCAAGGGATACATTTTTCTGTAGTTTCCTCCTTCTACTTACAAAATTTTCTATCTTTTTTTCTTTGAGAAGATTCATTGGTCTAGTTTTGTGTAAGATTTCATCATTTTTAAGATCATATTTCCCTGATATTTCAATTAAAAACCAGGAATAATGATTGGACAAAACTTACCGTAACTGATCTGAGTTCATATACTTCAAACTGTTCTGAATTGCTGCTAATTAAAAATCCAATTCCCTTCAATAATGAACAATGATTTAGACATAATCATATAGAAAATATGTTGGCCCTTGGTTATGGAAGGTTGCAAATATTAAGGAAAGAAGCATAAAAGTGTGAAATGTCCCAAAGACATGTTGACTGAGATTGGGTCAAAGTGACCAAAAGAGAAGAAATGACTGATCAGAGTAAGAGAAAGAAATTTGTTGGATGGGGAGAGCGAGGAATACAGATCATCAAGGAAGACAGATTGTAGATGACTCAGCAAGTGGAAAACACCACCAATAGATTCTTTGGAGCACCTCATAATAAATAAGGAAAGACAGGCTGGTGAAGCCCTGATAATGCGAGTCAAGTTGACTTAGGGTTTTAGACACCTAGGGTTTTGGCATTTAGGGTTTTGACACCTAGATTTTGGCCTAAGGATGTCCAAGAGTCATTGTAATGTATAAGTAAAGGTCAAGAGGACCTGGGATGAAAGAAATAAAGAAGAAAATAAAGAGAGAGAGAGAGTTTATGTATGATGAGTGATTGTTGTTATTGTTGAGAGAGAAGTATTGTGAGAGAAGTATGTGTTGTAAGATATTCAACTGAGTGCAAAGACCAACCCTGCAATTGGGTGCACAGAGAGCGAGAGAGAGAGAGAGAGAGATGCAAGATAAGTGCAGATAGAATTGTATGCTTTCATCTAATATATTATAAGCGTAGTTATGTGGACGTAGCCCTAGGGAGAAGGTGAACCATGTATATCATGTTGTTATGTGTGATTGATGTTGTGTTCTTATGATCTCTAATATACTATTAATGCAATATTGTGTTAGACCTGAGATATAGTTTGCACAGTATGCCTAAGAAAGATAAAGAATAACTAGATTTGTGTGAGCATGTTTCCCTGGATCCACTTTGCATTTCCTCTAGTTCTAGACACCTATGTCCTGCAACCCCCTATAGCTACTTCGGGTGAGACTACATATACTTTGCAGGTGTTGCTGAAAGGGCCAGTAGTTAGGGATTGTTGGTGCGCTGTTAGAACTAAACCTCGGGTATGCCCCTGTGCCAACAAATAGTTCGGTTGTCGAGACCGAGATCTTCTTGATGAAATGTCAAGGTGGTTTCCATCGAATACAGAGATTTATAAGTGGATAGAAGAACAAGAGAAGGAATTTGCTGAAGCTTAGAATAAGAATCCTAATCTTATTACAGAGGATTTGTTGGGAAGTTATATCTTTACTGATATATACGAGATTTTTTTTGGAGGAATTCATAAGGAGCTATATGAGTGGCTAGCCAGATTAGCAGATACCCAGTTTGAGATCAGACTTAGACCGCCTGTGGTTTGGATGTCGACGCTGGTAAAGAAGGTCAAGAGAGTTGATAACATCATGTCAAGAGCATTAGATCATTGGTTTGATAGTACCATTGGAGGGTATATCACTAAGTTTTCTATTGATAGAGTATAATCATATAGCCAAGAAGAGAGATATTTCTTTAAGGGATTGAGAGGAAAATTTTTACACTTCTTGAAGTTGAAGATCAAGATTCTATTGCATGTGAAGAAAATCCTGAAGATATAATAGTGGGTCATATTGAAAAATATAATGTTCAATAATTCAAACAACGACATCAACATAGAGGTCGAACACACGCATAGTGGGAGAACTTTCAGAGAAGTTCCTCTGGTGGACTTGTTTGAGAAGAATCATGAGCCACCAACACAAGAATAAGGGTTCTACAATGGAGAAGAAGAAGAGATACTAAACAAGGAACATTGAGAGTCTTCTAGGGAAAAAGAAGGGAAGACTGAATAACCTTGCTGAGAAGACTCGAAAACTTTAGGAACTGCGTAGACTGTTGAAGTAAGTATTGTTACACCTTGTGTTGTTTTAAAAAAATTAATTAAATAGAGTAACCTAAGCTATCAGAACACTCTGAGAAATGGTACAAGCAGTTCAGTGAATACTTAGTCAGGAAACCTAGGAAGATCTATGGCAGATGAGATGAGGTTACCCACCTTTAGGGGAGATGGATCTAAAGGTCCTAATCAACATTGGTTCTTATGCGAAGTTGTATGGAGTATTAAGAATGTCACTGATGAAGCCATTAAGAGAGCTCAATTTAGTACTCCCCTAAGAGACCGTGCAATGAGTTGTACATGAAGTTCATCCAAGGAGTTGTCCAACCAAAACAAGTGAATGAGATCAAGACTGTGTTGAGTGCAGAATTCAAGAAACCCAAGTCGGATTTGTAGTGCATCATAGAGTTGAAATAAATCAAGAAGAAATTAGCAGAACCTATTTGGGAGTTTGATAAGAGATTTAAGACCCTGACATGTCATTTGAGTTTTCAAATTATGGACGAACAAAATAAAGAAGGTTTCATTATTTCCCTCTTACCACACATCAGAGTCCCTCTGATGCAACAGAATATTGCTTTGCAAGATGAGGCACTGGAGATTGTCATGAAACTAGAATCATCCCCTATGGGAGAGTCCAGTTTAGCTATGAGTCAAATTTTGATTCAACTAACTAGCTTATCATTGTAGGTCAAAGATATCAAAAAGGATAAGGGGAAATATAAAAGAGAAGGAATTTGGTGTATTACATGAAAATCAGAAGGTCATGATAAGGAAAATTTCCCTCTATTCCATGAGTACTTGGCTTCAGGAGCCCCAAGCCCTTTTAAGCAAGTTACTCTACCTTGGTGCGAGGTATTTAGAAATATACATCGCCCTGGAGAATGCTATTACATGAAAACATATGTCCAGACACCTACCAATCTTTACTGGACATTCTGTAAATCTGTGTGGCATGATGAGAAATATTGTAGGGCTTATGACCTCTTGCATGAAATATCAAGAGACACATATAGAATTCAAGGATAAGTACCAAAAGAACGAAATACTACATAGTTTAACTCGGAAGAGGAAACTTCGAACCTCATGGTGGATTCAGAGGAAGAGGATGAGGAGGAGGCATGGGCCTAGGTTGAGGATAGTTCATTTTTTATAACTGTGTAAAGCCAGGTCACTTGGCAAGGGACTGTCAGAACCCTTGTACAACTTGCAGTTACTACAATTTGAACATGTCATAGAAGATTGTCCTGTGCTGTTAGCCAAACTTCAGGAGGGACAAGGAGGGAACCAACAAGTACAACTAATCTCATTAGAACCTCGTGGAGTGGATCCTAGAGTCGTTTTTATCACTAGAGGAGGTGCTGCTACAGGAGAAGACAGGGTGACTCCAGGGAAGATTATAGAAGAATAAGGAGTTAGAAGAGATGAAGAGAAGACATGGGAGTTTGATCCAAATAAAGAGAAGAAGACATTTGAAGAGGGAATAAAATATTTTGGAAGAGATCAGGATTCTTCATCAAAGGCACAACTAGAAGTGAGAGAATGTGGAATGACCCTGGCCTTTGATCACTCTGCTTCGCTAGGAGAAGGAAAAGAGGTAAGCAGACTTATCGAATTCTTATGTACTTGCATTAATTTGATTAAGGATGAAAAATCCATACAAGAACTAAAACATTTGATCAGATAGTATGAGATAGGAAGGGAATATCCTCTACTGAATAAAGCAGTACATCCACTATCCAAAAAGAGAAGAACCAATAAGGAACTACACCTTAATGCCCAAATTGGAGATTATGATATAGATTATGTGGTCCTCGACTTAGGGTCGGAGGTCAATGTTATGATGAAGCAGACCTGGGCACTGGTGGGAAAACCTAAGTTGATCTATTCCCCTATCAGGCTTAGGATATCTAATCAACAGGTAGTAATCCCCTTTGGTAGGCTGGAGCATGTTCATTTGGACATCGACGGGGTAAGAACATTTGTGGACTTCGAACTGATTGAGATAGTTGATGATAGCTGTCCTTATCCTATGTTGTTAGGAATTGATTGGTCTTTCAACAATTCCACTGTTGTTGAATTAAAGAAGAGAAGAATGACATTTGAAGGTGATGGCCTTAGGGTCATTGCACCTTTGGATCCCGATGAAGGTCGAAGATACACATAACCCATCAGAGAAGAAGACTGTGCATATGAGCTAGAGAATATATATAAATTGACAGCAAGACAACATGATTACATTAACCCTACAACAGATGGGAATTTGAGCTGGTGAAGTGATAGAGCATACTCATTGGACTCAAAAGAAGCACTGGAGAACTAGAAGAACAAAATGTATGAATTTTATGCCTGGAGATGAGCCAAATTGACCAAGGAGGTTCGTTGGATTGGCAAAGAAGTAAGTAACTTGCCCACATTTGATGGTTTAAATCACTTAGAAATGTTCTTAATGGAATTTGAATAAGTTTTACTAGTACAACAAAGATTGTTGGCACTGGAGGAGGCTTTGAAAGATACTCCAACAAGATCATAGGGGACACATAAAAAGAACATCACAAACTTGATACGATGTCGCGCTTTGATGACAATGCAATTTTAAGACAACATTGAAGGATGTGATGTTAGATACACAGGTCAAAGTTATGGGAAGGACCATGTTCAAGGTTGTGACGAGGCCTGGAACAAAATTCCTTGAGAACAGTGGGTGCTTAAATTCATCAATACACTAGACACAATGCCTATCAATTGGTATCTTCAAGAAGAATTGTGCCTCACCACTTCATATTGGTATGGTATGACTCATAACTTTGTAGCTAAATTTTCATTCAAAAGCTAGTACCCTTCAATATATCAAGCTCTACAAGTTGTCAGAAAAAAAGTCTTTGAGGGGGCACCTAGCCTCCCTGAGGAGAAATACGAGGATGAATGGACTACACCTCTTCAAAAAACTGCAAGGATGTTACAATATCAATGTCGATGACGATGATCCTAGGAATGTGAAAATCGCAGAAATAGAAGGACAAAGAGACGTAGAAGGACCATAAGTCAAACTTCCTTTCATTGGACAACCGATCAAAGTCAAGAAAGTTAATATTGGAACAGAGAAAGCACCCAATCTTGCTAATGTTGGGGATTACTGGGATGATTCCACCATTGATAAGATCACATAATTGTTTCATGAATATAAGGACTTGTTCCCAACCAATTTCAATGATATGAAGGGAATAAAAGGGCCCATGGGAGAGATGAAGATCCCTTTGAAACCAGATGGATGTCCAGTCAAGCAGAGACCCTACATATTGAATCCCAAATATAAGGAGAAAGTGAATGTTGAATTAGATAGAATGCTGGAAGCAAGAATCATAGAACCTATTGAAGAGTCGGAGTGGATTAGTCCTATGGTGGTACAAGATAAGAAGACATGAAAGATCAGGATCTGTGTAGACCTCAGGAAGATGAATGATGCATGTTTCCATGACCCATTCCCTACACTGTTTACAGACGGAGTGTTAGATAATGTAGGAGGACAGTAGGTGTAGTCCTTTACAGATGGATTTTTAGGTTATCACCAGATCTATATTTCCAAGGAGGATCACCATAAGACCACATTTGCAATAGAATGGGGTTCCTACCAATATACAATGATGCCTTTTGGATTTAAGAATGCACCAGCCATTGTTTACAGGGTGGTGTTCGAAGCATTCAAGGAGTTTTTACATAAATTTTTAGAAGCCTATTTTGATGATTGGACTTTTTTTAACTTATTACAAAGTCATATTGAATGTTTAAGACTAATGTTGGATAAGTGCAGGCAATGCCAAATTTCCCTGAATTTGAAGAACTACATCTTCTTTTCACCCTTTGTAGTGTTGCTGGGAAATATTGTGTGTAAGTAGGGGTTGCTGGTAGATCCATCCAAGATTGCCATTATTGTTTATCTACCCCTTCCTACTTCAGTTAGACAGTTGTGCAGTGCGTTGGGATATATTGGATACTAGAGGAATTTCATTAAGGGATATGCACAGATTGCAACACCTATGGAGAAGATTCTAAATAAATATTGTCAGTTTCAATGGAAAAAAGAATGTCAACAGAGCTTCGACACATTGAAATAGAAAATGGTTACTGTGCCTATTTTAGTTTTCCTAGATTGGAGAAAGGAATTTCATGTGCATGTCGATGCATATTCTATTGCACTAGGAGTAGTGTTAGCACAACTAGGAGCAAGAGATATTGACCACCTGTTAGCCTTTGCTAGTAGGAAGCTCTCAACAACTGAGATAAATTACACCACCACTGAGAGAGAAGGTTTATCCATGGTGTATGCATTGTAGAAGTTTTGTCACTACTTGCTGGGAGGCCACTTTAAGATGTTCATTGATCACTCTACATTGAAATACCTAGTCAATAAGCCAGTGATGGGGGGAAGAATATGCAAATGGCTACTGTTATTCCAGGAATATGATTTTGATATTGTGGTCAAGCCAGGGAGAATGAACAAGGGACCTGATCATTTGTCTAGGTTAGAGCATGGAGAGAAACCTAAAAGTTTGGAGGATACACTACCAGATGCATAGTTTTCATCCATTAGAAATATTGATGATCAATTCACTATGATAGTCTAGTTCTTGTCAAGAGGAATGGCACCTAGTGAATATACAATCGTCTAGAAGAAACAATTGGTAGTGTGAGCTTCATATTTTTCACTTATAGCCGAACAACTATACAAGATGGGACCTGATGAGATCCTGAGGAGATGTGTTCTAGAGGTAGAAAGACCACTAATTTTGGCAGAATCACATGAAGACATCACAGAAGGAAACTATGCAGGGAAAGAAACAATGAAGAAGGTTCTTAGAGTTGGCCTCTAGTGGCCTACTTTACATAAAGATGCCAAGGAATACTATAAAGCCTATGATGTATGACAAAGATTTGGGAAGCCTTCTCGAAGAGATGAGATGTCTTTAGCACCACAACTGACTTTGTAGGCATTTGAGAAATGGGCAATTGATTTCATGGGACCTATAAACCCACCAGGGAAGTGCACAAGAGCTAGATACATCATCATTACGACAAAGTATTTGACAAGATGGGAAGAAGAAAGAGTAGTTAAGGATAGTAGTGCAACTACAACTGTGCAATTTATATTTGAGGATATCATAACCAAGTTTGGATGCCCGAAGACCCTTATGAGCAATCAAGGAATACACTTTATTAATAAGACTATTGAAGATTTGACTCAGGAATTTGACGTCCACCATTAGAAGAGTACTCCTTACCATCCACAAGAAAATGAGATGGTCGAAGCTTTCAACAAGATATTGGAGATAGCACTGATGAAGATTTGTAGTGTGAACAGGGATGACTGAGATCTGAGAGTACCAACAATACTATGGGACTATAGAACTACTTGCAAGAAGATAACAATGTAGAGTCCATTTAAGTTGGTGTACGACCTAGAAGCAGTTGTCCCTATGGAATATTTGGTTCCTATTCTCAGAATTGTAGTGTTCACAAATATGGATGACACTCACGTTGTTCAAGAGAGGCTTGCACAGTTGGTAGAAATAGAAGAAGATCGATTTGTTGCAGGATTCCATTAGCATGTACAAAAGGAATGAGAAAAGGCCTATCATGATAGGCACATCTAGAACAAATCCTTCAAGCAAGGAGATCTGGTATTGGTATATGTCAACAAGTTCATGAAGCATCTAGGGAAGTTTAGGACACATTGGCTTGAGCCATATGAGTCAGTTTACATTACAGAAGGAGGAGTTGTGTAGTTGAAAACTTTGAATGGAGAATGGAAGGAAGGTTTGGTGAATGGGATCCTATTGAAATTGTACTACGACAACCAGTTGCCTCGTAGATCCTAGTAGAAGCATGAGGAAAAGGGTCTAGGTACCAGGTGCAGTTGAAACTGGGTACCAGACACAGAAAAGAGACTATGGACACAGGAGGGAAGGATCGAGAAGAAACCACAGGATGCTTCTTATAGTCTGAAGATGAAGAAAAACAGAAGGTTCAGACCTGAAGTGCATCGGGACGAGTCACATGTGAGTGGTGGGGGCCTTTTGGCCCTTGGTTATGGAAGGTTTCAAATATTAAGGAAAGAAGTGCAAAAGTGTGTACATTCCTTTTTCGTTTTGGTAAGAAAGGAAATACCCACTTATTCTAAATATCATTACAACACGTCTAATTATGATAGAGTGAATATGGAACGAATTGCAAACTGTGCAGAAGACAAGTTGACTAAGATTCGGTCAAAGAGACCAAAAGAGAAGAAATGATGGAGCAAAGATGGAGCGAAGTAAGAGAAATAAATTCGTTGGATGGGGAGAGAGAGGAAGAGAGATCAACAAGGAAGATGGATCATGGATGACTCAACAAGTGGGAAACTCCACCAATAGATGCTTTAGAGAACCTCACAAAAAAGAAGGAAAGACAAACTGTCAAAACCCTGAAAACATGGGTCAAGTTGACCTAGGGTTTTTGCATTTACAGTTTTGAAACCTAGGTTTCAACTTAAGGATGTCCAAGATTCATTGTAATGTATAAATAAACATCAAGAGGACCTGGGATGGAAAAAAGAAAGAAGGAAATAAATAAAGAGAGAGAGATTATGTATGATGAGTGATTGTTGTTATTGTTGAGAGATAAGTATTGTGAGAGAATTCTATGTTGTAAGATATTCAGCTAGGTGCGAAGATCAACCCTGTAGTTGGTTCACAGGGAGGGGAGAGAGAGAGATATATAAGCTAAGTGCATATAGAATTGTATGATTTCATCTAATATATTATAAGCACAGTTCTGTGGACGTAGCCCTAGGGAGAGGGTGAACCACGTATATCCTATTGTTATGTGTGATTGATGTTGTATTCCTCTAATCTATGATATATTGTTAATGAAATATTGTGTTAGATATGAGATATAGCTCACGCAATAGTCCTAAGAAAGATAAAGAATAACTAGATCTGTGTGAGCATGTTTCCCTGGACCCACTTTGCATTTCCTTTGGTTGTAGAAACCTGTGTCCTACAACCCCCTATAACTACTTCGGGTGAGACTGCATCTGCTTTGCAGGTGTTTTCGAAAGGGCCAGTAGTTAGATTTTGTTGGTGCACTGTTAGAACTAAACCTCGGGTCTTCCTCTGTGCCCACAAAATACAAAAAAATCACACAAAATGAAAAGAACCAAAATCAAAAAAAGAAAATGTAAATTAAAATATTTATAAAGGGGTGGATATGATTTTCTTAAGTGAAGTATTTTTTTAGAGACTGGCCATTCATTGGAAAAGTGTATGGTTTCCCCTCCAAGTTGTGTAGCCAAAAAGAACTTCGACCCATTTTTTCAGAAATGATGAAAGGCCCCAGCCATAGGTTTTGGAACTTGGTATGTTCTCCTTTATTCTCATGCGCTTTGTCCCATTTGAGGACTAAATCTCCTCCATTAAATTTATTTTTAGAGGATGAACTTGTATCAAACTAGCTTTTTACAATTTGTTGATGTTGATCCAATTTCTGTTTTTTTTGTGTTCTTACATCTTCTAATTTTAATAAAGAATTTATCTGATTTTCTAGAGGAGGACATTCCTCTTCTTGAAATTTCTGTGACAATTGCAGCAAAGGAAGCAAGACATGTGGGGGAAGGATGGTTTCTCTTTCGTAAACAAGAAAGAAAGGAGAATTCCCAATGTAGGCTTTTAGAGTTACCCTATCAGCCCAAAGTTCTTTGTATAATGCATTGTGCCAATTCTTGTGGTTTTCTGACACTGTCCTTTTTATAATCTTGATTAGATTCTTATTTGTTGACTCAAACAAACCATTCCATTGAGGGTAATATATGGCAATGTACTTTAGTTTAATATATTTTTCTAAAGAGAAAACATTCATATCCAGGGAAGAAAAATAAGAAGCATTGTCAAAAACCAAACATTTAGGAATTCTGAATCGAGTGATAATATGGGAGTTCATAAATGACACTACCTGATTCGTATTGACTACCTTTAATGGTAAGTCTTCAAACCATCTCATAAAATATTCAATTTCCATGAGAATTTACTTGTGTTGTTGTGAGGAAGGGGGGTTGATTGGTCCTATAATGTCTAGGCCCCATTGTTAAAAAGGTGTTTATGTCATAACAGGCTGCAAAGGAAAATTTACATGTCTAGGCCCCATTGCTGAAAAGGTGTTTATAGCCTTTTGGGATATAATACATTTACGAGACAACGTGTGAGCATACTTAAAAAAGGTAGGCCAATAGTGGCCAACCCTTAGTACTTTGTGAGCAGTGGTAACCCCACCAAAATTTCCCCTGCCATAACCGAAATATAGTTCAACCAACACCCTTTCAGATTCCTCCTTCTCTAAGAAATGCAGAAAACCACCATTAAAATTATTTCACAATAATATATCATTAATTAATTGGAAACAAGCATATTTAAGACTAAGTTCTCTTCTATTTTTGGGATCAAGATTACGAGGAGCAGTTTTGTGTAGGAAATAAAATATGATATTCTCATACCATGAATTGGGCACAATTTGTGTACAACTTATCTGTGTTTTTTTATGTTGTTTTGCAGTTGATGTATTTATTTGACTTTCTAACTTCTCAACTGAATAAACTACCAATTTACAAAGGCCTTTACCTCTAACAATTTGTGTAGGTACTATTTGGAGGTCATATTCCTGAAGTGATGTCATCCAATTTTCCATTTTTTCTACCAGCACTTTTTGCACTAACAGATTTCTCACAGAAGGGTAAGGAACAACAATTTTTGTCTTGAATTTTAATAGGTAAGATCTGAAATGTTTAACAACTTTAAAAACAATGTACTACCATGGGGTAATTTAGTTCTTCTCCTTTAAAGGAAGAGCTCATAAATGAGATGGGTATCTCATTTCTTTCATCATTTTTTATGTAAGTACATCGACATAAGATCTGTCAGATGAAAAAGTATGTAAAATCCTGGGAAAGATCAGGGCTCATTAGGGAAGGTGCCTCAATTATGGATTTTCTGATAGAATCAAAAGCTTGACTCTCTTGTGGTCTCCATCTGTATAAAACATCATTTTTAATCAGATTTTGTAGAGGTCTTACCATTTCAGAAAAAAACTTGAAACAAATCATCTGATAAAATTAATTTTACCCAAAAAGGATTGCATGGCCTTTTTAGATGAAGGAGGGGGAAGGCTAGAAATGGCTTGGGTTATTTTAGGATCAATTATCATTACATCTTTAGAAACTATAAACCCAAGCAATTTCCTTTGTTCTACTGAAAATACTGATTTTTTAAGATTGAGTGAAATGCTGAACTTGGGACATCGTTCTAACACAACCTAAGATGAGATAGGTGATCTTTATTTTTTTTGGAAAAGACAGTAACATCGTCTAGATAGACCATAACTGAATGATTAATAAGGCCACGAAAATCAATGTCCATTGCCCTATGGAAAGTGGCACCGGAATTTATCAATCTGAAAGACATTTTTCTGTAGGCGTAGGTGCCCCATCAGGTACGAAAATTGGTCTTCAGTTGATATGACAGAGACATACAGACCTGGTTATATCCTGAGAAACCATCTAATAAATATATTCTTTTAGAACTAAATACTTGTTGAAGAATTTGTTCCATTGGAGGAACGAAGTAATTTTCTTTATCAGAGGCTCGGTTTAAATTTCAAAAATTGACACAAAGTCGAATTTCTCCACTCTTCTTCCTTATAGGGACTAAGTTAGATACCCAATGAGTATGCCTAACTGGAAAAATGATCTTTGTAGTGATTAATTGCAATATCCCTAGGCCAAACCCAATTGTAATGTAAATGAAAATGTACTTAAGTTGGTGAGTTGTTTGATATCATTTTTGTATGCACCTTTCATGGCATAGTGCACACTTGTACTGCGCAGTAAAATGATGAAGTGTTCACATTCTTGGATACTGTCCGCGGAAACTTGAGTACATGCAATATTGAGGCCAGGGAGCCTTTGTCTATATGTTTCGTTTTATAGGCTCGTGAGTGAGTCATTATAAGCTAGGGTGCTTATGTTTGGATTAGGTCAGAGAGCATAGATGTTAAAGGCCAATGAGCCTATTTTTGTTTATATGTCTCATCATTAATATAAAATACATCATTGTGTGCAGATTGACCATGATGAAAGAGATGGGGGACTAAAATCCACTAGTTAGGGAAAGGGATGGGCCTAAAAGTTAAGGAAACGGGCTAATCTAGGGAGCTTAAGCCAAAAATGAATACTATATTAATATTTATTTAATCATAAAGTATGGATAATTATTTTACCCTAAGTTCCAAAGTTGGGGACAAGTGGGCCAAAGTAGCTCCCAACATGACAAGTGTCAAGTTGGGGACATGCATACATATTTTTGGGACTTAGTTCATTTTCAAATATTTTTCCACCATTCAACCATCATTCAGTCGTGGTTCGATGATCATTCACTCAATGAGTCAATTATCCTCCATATTTCCTGTCACTGTACCTGAACTCATATCCATAGGCATACTTATTTGTGTAGCTGGTTAGCTGAGGAGCTAGACTGAAGAAGCGGGTTGTCAGGCCCATGGGATATTGAAGAGGTGGGTTTTCAGGCCCATGAGAAATTTCTCTATGGGTGAGAGAATTCTTGGGAATTGATTTATTGAAGGTGTTAAAATACAACTATGGGACTCAGAGACTTCCTGTCTGACCTGTTGTTGAAGCTCAGAAAGGGAGTCAGGTAGATGAAGGAATGTTGAGTAGAGAAGGGGCACACTTTCTAGGGTGGGACAAGCATGTGGGGAATGAGGGACTGTAAGCTTTTAGTTGAGTGAGCACCTAGGACAAAGTATTTCCTGTTGTTTATGAACCATTATCCTGGTTAGGAATCCCTTTACCCGGGTGGCATTTAGTCCCAGCTCGAGGGTGACCCATTGTTGAGAGTGATGAGTAATGTGGTCTAAGGTTGGGAGGTTTGTGGAAGGTCTTCACGTAGTTGGTGATATTATTACCAAGATAAGTGTCAACTGTGTGATAAATTTACATGTTGCATTGTTATTTATGTGTGTATTTTATGGGTTTATCTTATGTGTGTTTATAACTATCTATATATTTATGGGTATTTCTTGTATACGTTGCATGTATACGTTTACTGTTATTTTAGTATGAATCTATGCATTTACATATGTATTTGTATGTTTAAGTTTTTATATATAAAGCTTCTGCAAGAGTTCCGTGTGTGTATATGTTTTAATTGCATTCAGTTCGAAAAATTTATAAGGCATAGCTCAGTTGGATACTGGGCGTGTTACAGTATGTTCTACAGAGAGAATGGAAGAGTTCGCTGGCATACCATGGCCTGGCATGGATGGTTGGGGATGTTACAGTATGGTATCAGAGCTTCAGTTTTCAACATTGAGTCTGTATGGGCAGAACAATTTGAGTTGAAGCGAAATTTCATAGAGGATTGATTTCGAAGTGGCTAAATTATGAGTTACAGAGCGTCCATGGTAAAAAGTAACACCAATTGTGCAGAATCCGGTGATATATTATTGATTTAATATCTGTTCTATCAAATTCATACATTGAATTAGTCGAATTTGAAGTTACAGTGAAGCCATGTTAATTGGAGCGAGTTCTGTAATTAAAATTTGCAATTCGTGAATTGATTTTGGGTAAATTCGTTCCAGAAATGTCAATCCACAACAATTTGTTATTGCATAGGTTGAATGGGTGTTATCGGGGTGAAAATTGAGGAAATGCCATAGTTGCAGAATGTCTATGGTAGAATTGGGAAAAAGCTAAGCAAAAGCCCTAATTTCTGTAGTGGAATTCATGAGGGATTGATGCACATAAAAATGAATGTGTGTAGGTGGGCACACTAAAAATGCATGATGCATAGTAAAAGCTTGTGATATGTAAAAATTGGACACTGCGAGGAAAAATGTTAGCGTGCGATTAAAATTTGGTACCGCGCAGAAAAATAGTGGTGTGCTAGTGTGTGCACTAAAAATTGGACACCGTGTGGAAAAATGTTGGTGTGCGGGTGTGCGCACTAAATTTTGGGTGCCACGCCAAAAAATGTTTGTGTGCAGGTGTGGGCACTAAATTTTGATGCTGCGTAGAAAGATAATAATGGTGCATGTGGTGTGTGTAGTATTGGCACAACGCAGAGGAGTTTGGTTGTTGCACACGCGATGTAGGTAAATGTTGTCACGCAACAGTTTAGTTAATGGTACACGTAGAGTATTGGTGCACGGTGGGGGCATACTAAAATATGGCATGGTGCAACGCGTAGAGAGAATTGCACGTGAAATGTCAGCATGTGATACAAAAACTATGCGCAAGAGGTAATAGTGCAAGAACCAAAACTGTGCATGGTGGATATTGGCACGCGACACAAAAGTAGTGCACGGAAGTTATTGGCACGATAGAGGAGTGATACACAGTGGTTTTAAAGTGCACAAAGCATGATTTACCTTGTGTTATTGTTTTGCATGCTAAATATGGGTGTACATGTTGAAATTTTTTGACGCGAAGTTGTTTGAAGGGTGAACAACAATAATAAACTAGATATTTTTTGCAACGTTTTATATCATTTGAACGTCATCTTTTTGCAGTGCATTTTTGAGGGCCTTAAGAGAATTTTTAGGAACTTGAAAACCATGAGAACAATTACCATCTCTATATTTTCATCTCAAATAAAATATCTCAGATATATCTCTCTAATGGTGTAAACCATTCGTCAAACGGAGCTTTTATGAGAAAGTTACAACACAAACAGTGAAGGGTAAATTTTAAGACCTGACTAACTTCAAAGAGCCATAACTTTCTTCTTCAGAATCATATTGAGGCATAGGAGTAGTCAATGGAAATATATTGAACCATAGAATACATTCCCAGAGATGAAATAAATGTTTGGGCATGTTAAAGATGTTTAATATGGAAAATAAGGTACCTGTAGCATATCAGTTACAATATGGTATTTTGGCCTAGAACTTTAGCCGACTATAACTAGCAGTCTGGAACCTAGAAAAGGGTGAAACTTGGACAAAGTGTCAATAATATGTATATGAGGAAACCCAATTGAGATCCTATTAAAAATCCAATTGAGTAGGTGCAAAAATGCATAATTACAGCACAGAGTTGCGCCAAGTTGAAAAATGAACAGAAAAATTAGTGGGCAAATTTCTAATAACCATAAGTTTCTGCTCAAGACTCGGAATTGAGAATGGGAGAAGGCATTGTAAAGGTGCTTGAAAGTAGAATATAATTATCCACCCATAAAATTGATATGGGTATTCCATGTTTCAGGAAATCAGAAGAAGTAATTTTGATATGTACTATTGAACCAGAATGGTTCATATTTTTATGAAATTGTTGAAACAGTTAGCCTGACAAAGTTTTGTTGGCTGCACATTTTCCAAAGCTAACAACAACTAGATCAGGTCAATATCAGCATAGATTCTAGAGGAATGGAAGAGGCACAGGGGAATTACATTCATGAGGATGAGATCAGAGCGATGGATGTCCATTTTGACATTGAAGGAACAAACTCCAATGGACATGGAGAAGGAAGGGCTGAAAACATGAATATGGTAGAGACCATTAAAAATTTTCAGAAGGATGTCCAAATCCATAAATGTGATAATGAAAGGATTATTAGAGCCAAGGAGAATTAATATGAATTCAATAGGAATTTATTGTAGATCTTGAACAGAACAAAAAATAAATTGGATAAGGAGAGTGGCTCCAACAAATCAGGAAGTCATGGGCCTCCTGATGAGAAAATAAGAAAAAGGATTCTTAGCAGGCATCACCATCACTCCCCAAGGCATTCCAACAAGAGGGCACATAGAAAATCAAGTCCATCCCATGTCAAGAATCATAAGGGGTCTGGGGTGGATGAGTTACGAGAAGAAATTAACAAAATGAAACCTCCTACATTTGATGGTGAGCACAAGAAGGATGGATATGCAAAGACATGGTTGTTGGGAATGAGAAATTATTTTCAATTGCATAAATATTCTTCTCATGCATAAGGTAGAATTACCATATATAAACTCAAGGGAAAGGCATCCATGTGGTAGGGTCAGCTTGTGCAGGTGAAACACATTAAAGAGAAAAGTGTTACTTGGAGGGAATTCAAGAAGTATTTTGAGAAGAAATACTTGAATAAAAGAGATTATGACAAGAAAATGAAAGAGTTCTTTGAAATCAAGCTTGGGAGTATGACCATTGATGAATATGAAAGAAGGTTCTTAGAACTGTTAAAGTATGTCTCTTTATTCAAGGATGAGATAGTTAAGATTCAAAGTTATTTGAGTGGATTTCCATCATTCATCAGTGACAAAATATAGTATGATGATCCCAAGGCATTGGAGGAGACCATAAGGCAAGATAAATGCCTATATGATCAACAAAAATCTAGGCCAACTTTCCAAAAATCTTGGGAAGACAAAAGTAAGTTCAAGATGGATCAGAGGAATAAGGGAACTAAGCCACCATTCTTCAAAAATAATCCTCAGGGAAAGCCAACTTCTAGAGAACCCAAAACAATTGAGGTAGGGGTTCAAAGGCCAAGGAAACCACCTATTCAATGTTGGGGTTGTAAAGGAGATCATATGTACAGAGATTGTCCTCACAGATGTGAAAATGTGAGAATTGTTCACAATGTACAACAAGATGAAATAGTGGAGGACATGGGTAGAAATGTACCAAGAATCGATGAATCCCTGAACAACAAGCAATCATACTATCATTCACACATGATTGAGGTGTAAGGTATGATCAACAACCAAAGCATTGCTATTTTAATTGATTCGGGAGCTAGTCATAGTTATATAGATCCTAAGATGGTGGAAGGTTTTCATTTTCCAAGAAGAAAGCATGGAAAATCTTGGTTGGTGCAACTGGCTACCGAAGCCAAAAGAAAAGTTAATGAGATGGTTAAGTCATGTCTTATGGAGATGAATGGACTGAACACTAGGGCATATTTGAACATCTTGCCTTTAGGTTCTTATGACTACCTAATTGGGATGGACTGGTTGGACCAACATCATGCCATCCTAGACTGTCATAACAAGTCATTTACTTGCTTGGATGAGGAAGGGAACCTAATGAAAGTGAAGGGAATTACTAGGGAAGTAAGCATCAGAGAAATGTTAGCATTGCAGCTGAAGAAATGTTACAGAAAAGGGTTTCAAAAATTTGCAACTCGTATGGAAGAGATACCTAAAGATAAGGTGCCAAATTTGGAAGATTATGCAGTCCTAAAAGAGTTTGAAGATGTGTTCAAAGAGGTACCAGGACTATCCCCAAAGACAGATATTGATTTCTCTATAAATTTGATTCCTGGAGCAGCTCTAGTGTCAAAGATTCCTTATAGAATGAGTACACCAGAGTTGAAGGAGTTGCAAATGCATCTTGAAGAACTTCTGAAGAAGGGGTATATATGCCCAAGTGTGTCACCTTGGGGTGCCCCAATCTTTTTCATGAAGAAGAAAGATGGAACATTAAGATTGTGCATTGATTTCAGACAGTTGAATAAAGTGACTGTTAAGAACAAGTATCCTCTGCCAAGGATTGATGATCTTTTTGATCAATTGAAGGATGCAAAGATATTTTCAAAAATAGATGTCAGGTCAGGATACCATCAAGTAAGGATTAAAGAGGAATATATCAACAAGACTGCCTTCAAGATAAGGTATGGTCATTATGAGTTCACAGTGGTGCCATTTGGGTTGTCAAATGCACCAGCTATTTTCATGTACCTAATGAATGGTGTCTTCCGAGAATATTTAGACAAGTTTGTCATTTCCTTTTTGGATGACATTATTATATATTATAATTCAGAGGAAGTGCATGAACATCATTTTAGGATGGTGTTGCAAGTATTAAGGGAGCATCAGTTGTATGCCAAATTGAGAAAGTGCTCATTTTAATAGAAGCAAATTCATTATTTGGGGCATATCATTTCAAAGGATGGGATAGTAGTGGATCCTGATAAGATAGAATCCATTAGAGAATGGTCAGCGCCAAAGAATGTGAAAGAGGTCAGATCATTCATGGGCCTCTCAGGGTACTATAGGAGATTTATTGAAGGATTCTCAAAGATTGCACACCCAATCACTTCCTTACAAAAGAAGGGTGTGAAGTTTCAGTGGACATTGGATTGTGAAAAAAGTTTCCAACAATTGAAACAATTATTAACAAGTGCTCCAATACTAAAGATTGCAAACCCAAATGAAGACTTTATTGTTTGCACAGATGCATGTAAAGGACTTGGTGGAGTCCTCAGTCAAAATGGCTTTGTTAGATGTTATGAATCAAGGAAGTTGAAGGAGCATGAAAGACACTATGCCATTCATGATTTGGAGTTGGCAGCCATAGTGCATGCCTTGAGGAAATGGAGACACTACCTCATGGGGAAAATGTTTGAGCTAAGAACATACCATAATGGTCTGAAATATTTATTTGATCAGCCAACTCTAAATGTTAGGCAAAGAAAATGGTTAGAGTTTCTAAGTGAATATGAATTTGATATAAATAATATCAAGGGGAATGAGAAAAAAGTGGTTGATGCACTCAGTAGAAGATTTCATGAATTACATGCTACAACCATTAGCATCTACCAATAAGATTTGAAGGATAGAATTATAGAGGCTGCCTGTTGCATCCCTTTGATCACCTAAATGAGAAAAATAAGCATGCTTACAAGTCTAGTTGGGTTAGATGTACAAGACAACAGTGAATGAAAGAGTTAGAAACATCAATAATAAGAAATAAACAAAGGACTAATGGTAATAACAATAAAAGAAACTAAACTAGAGTGCACAAGTGAAATAGAACAAAAATTAAACAGCATGCATGCCACCAATGTATAAGTTGTATTAGTGGCAAAACACCAAAGAGAAAGTGAGACTTATGGGTCCCCTCTTCCTCCAAGGGAGGGCTCTTGAACCCCCAATGATTGATATATTCTTACAAGTAAGAAACTAAAAGGAAATGGTGAACAAATCCAAAGCCCATTCACTCAAAAGATGATGTGAATAGATAAATGAAATGGTGCTTGCATGCTCTTGATGAAAAAATAGGATTCTCCAAGAGAATATAAGAAGCATAAAAATACAAATGAATTCCTTGAAAATATAGTGCACCCATGGCCTCTTTTTATAGCAAACTTTGAGGCATTATTCAATGAGTATTTAGTGTGAACAAGGGGCTCTTTAGGGCACCCTTAGGTAATTTTTGAGCCCCCCACTCGGATTCAATTCTTATTTGGGTGTCAAATCAACTTGGTATATGAACCAAAAGTGGGTGGAAGGCCGACCAAAATCATAAATGCGTCATTCTGAGGTGTGCATGGCCTTTTGTGTCCACAGTCGCATCAGGCACAATTGCGCTTTTTCGACGTTATTCGACTGTCGCATGTGCACACGTTGCCTTTGTATCCTTAGTGCATGCTGATGTTTTAACCAGTTGTATAGCTTTGTGCCCTTTGGAAATGCATTTTATGGGCCATGGATGAACTAATAGGTGTTTGAAGATGTTGTATTCCTATAACCATTCGCATATGAAATTCCAATGATAACATATGCCCCTTGATGGATGAGGTTAGTAGCATACGTATAGCCAAAATACATCAATGTTTCTTCTACTAAGAGTACCTGTGTAAGAAAGAGTGTTGAGGGGGATTTAAAGAGCGACTCATTAGAGGGAGAGGGGAGCCTGTAGGAAACAAACCTTTCACAAGGTGTGGAAAAATAAAACTATGTACAAACGAGGCGGGCATGCCCCATGCTCTTATCATGTAACTCAAAAATATGTAATACAATAACTGAAGCTGTGTGTTGGTGTAGATGACTGCAATTCCCTTGGGGGAATGTTGATAATAACAGAAAAAAATTCATTCCTGAGAGATTTTGGGTTCGTTCCCCAGTGGAGTCGCCAATCTATTGCATCCTTTTCATCACCTAAATGAGAAAAATAAGGACGCTTATAAGTCCAGTTGGGTTAGATGGACAATACAACAGTGAATGAAAGAGTTAGAAACATCAAGCATAAGAAATCAACAAAGGAATAATGCTAATAACAATAAAAGAAGCTAAACTAGAGAGCATAAGGGAAATAGAACAAAAATTAAACAACATGCATGCCACCAATGGATAAGTTGTATTAGTGGGAAAACACCAAAGAGAAAGAGAGACTTATGGGTCCCCTCTTCCTCCAAGGAAGGGATCTTGAACCCCCAATGAGCTCTTCTTACAAGTAACAAACTAAAAGGAAATTGTGAAGAAATCCAAATCCCATTCACTCAAGAGGTGATATGAATGGCTAAATGAAATGGTGCTCGTATGCTCTTGATGAGAAAAGAGGATTCTCCAAGAGAATATAAGCAACATAGCAATACAAATGAATTCCTTGAAAATATAGTGCACCCATGGCCTCTTTTTATAGAAAATCTTTGAGGCGTTATTAAACCAGTCTTTAGTGTGAACAAGGGGTGATTTAGGGAACCCTTAGGTCTTTGAGTAGCCCCCCACTCAGATTCAACTTGGATTTGGGTGTCAAATTTACTTGGGAGATGAACCAGAAGTGGGTGGAAGGCCGACCAAAATCATAAACGTGCCGTTCTGAGGTGTGCATGGATTTTTTCATCCACAATCACGCATATGCTCTTTTCTGGCATTATTCAACTGTTGCACGTGCACGCATTGCCTTTGTATCCTTAGCACATACTAATTTTTTAACTAGTTGTATAATTTTCTGCCCTTTGGAAATGCATTTTTTGGGCCATGGATGAAATTATGCGTGTTTGAAGATGTTGTATTCCTGTAACCATTTGCAATACAAGGAATTAGTGGAAAAATTATAGCAAGGCATTTTGCAACAGAAAATTGAGGAATATAAGCTAGATAATGAAGAAATTCTCAGGTACAGGGGAAGAATTTTTGTACCAAATTCCTAGGAATTGAAAATTCTGATATTGAGGGAAATGCATAATGTACCTTATGTTGGGCACCAGGTTATCAGAAAACTGTTACAGTTGTCAAAAGCCAATATTATTGATCAGGCATGAAGAAAGAAGTTGTTGATTTTATTGCCAAATGTTTGGAATGTCAAAAGTTAAAAGATGAGCATAGACACCCTGTTGGTTTGCTACAACCATTAACCATTCCTGAGTGGAAATGGGAAGTTGTGACAATGGATTTTATCACCAAACTGCACAAAACAAACAAGAAACATGATTCTATCATGGTAGTGGTGGATAAGCTTACTAAGGCTTCCCATTTTATTCCAGTTAAGCTCACTCACAAGGCAATGAACATTAATGATGTTTATATGAAGGAAATTGCTAGATTACATGGCATACCCAAGACAATTGTGTCTGACAGAGATCCAAAATTTACCTCTAAATTTTGGAAGGGATTATTTAATGGATTTGGAACAAATTTGAATTTTGGTACAACATATCATCCAAAATTGGATGGACAAACAAAGAGGTTAAATCAAGTGATTGAGGATATGTAAAGGATGTATGTGATGGATAAACCATCAAAATGGGAATACTACCTACACTTGGTAGAGTTTGCTTATAACAATGGGTACCAAGCATCTCTAAAGATGAGCCCATTTGAGGCACTTTATGGAAGAAAGTGCAACACACCAATAAGCTGAGATAACCCAGTAGAGAGAACAATGGTTGGGCCAAATTTGCTCAGGGAAATGGAGGAGAAAATGATTAAAATAAAACAAAATTTAAAGGTTTCCCAAGATAGGAAGAAAATCTATGTTGATAAGAGAAAAACTCATTGGGAATTCAAAGTGGGAGACCATGTATTTGTTAAGGTGAAGGCCAACAAAAGTTTCCTGAAGTTGGGAAATTGTTCCAAGCTGGCAGCTCGCTATTGTCGGCCATTTGAAATCCTAGAGAGGATTGGTCCAATAGCTTATATGATTGCATTGAATGCATCTATGTCTGTTCATAATGTATTCCATGTATCTTTTCTCAAGAAGTATATACTTGATGATAATCATGTTATTGATTAGAATGCAATTCAGGTGGAGAAAGAAGGCGCTTTCCAAGTGCATCTGGTATGCATTCTAGACTGAAAAATCAAATAGCTATGGAATTGATCCATAGGGCTTGTAAATGTCCAATGGACCTGGTACGGTCCTGAGGATGCTACTTGGGAGCAAGAGGATGCAATGTGGGAAGAATACCCGCATATTTTTGAGGATTTTTGAAATTTTGTTGTATATGGGTACGTGATGCACTGAGGACAGTGCATAAATAAGCGGAGGGGATTGTAATATCCCTAGGCCAAACCCAATTATAATGTAAATGAAAATGTACTTAAGTTGGTGAGTTTTTTGGTATCATTTTTGTATGCACCTTTCATGTCATAGTGTGTGCTTGTACTACGCAGTAAAATGATGAAGTGTGCACATTCCTAGATACCACGCACAACAACTTGAGTGTGCGCGATATTGAGGCGAGGGAGCCTTTGTGTATATTTTGTGTTTTATAGGCTGGTGAGACAATTATTATAAGCTAGGGTTCTTATGTTTGGATTAGGCCAGAGAGCCTAGATGTTAAAGGCCAGTGCGCCTATTTTTGTATATATGTCCCATCATTAATATAAAATGCATCCCTGTGTGCAGACCGACCATGATAAAAGAGATGGGGGACTAAAATCCACTAGTTAGGGAAAGGGAGGGGCATAAAATTTAAGGAAAAGGGCTAAGGTAGGGAGCTTAAGCCAAAAAGGAATATTATATTAATATTTATTTAATCATAAAGTATGGATACTTATTTTATCCTAAGTTCCAAATTTGGGGACAAGTGGGCCAAATTAGCTCCCAACATGACAAATGTCAAGTTGGAGACATGCATACATATTGTTGGGACTTAGTTCATTTTCAGATATTTTTCCATCCTTTAGCCATCATTCAGCTGTGGTTCGATGATAATTCACTAACTGAGTCAGTTATCCTCCATATTTCCTGTCACTGTACCTGAACTCGTATCCATAACCATACATGTTTGTGTAGTTGGTTACCTGAGAAGATAGATTGAAGAAGTGGGTTGTCAGGCCCATGGGATATTGAAGAGGTAGGTTGTCAGGCCTATGAGAAATTCCTCTATGGGTTAGAGAATTGTTGGGAATTGATTTCCTGAAGGTGTTAAACTACAACTACAAGACTAAAAGAATTTCTATTTGGCTTGTTGTTGAATCATGGAAAGGGAGTGGGGCAGCCAAAGGGCTATTAAAAAGAGAAGGGGCACACTTCTTGGGGTGGGATAGGCATGTGGGGAATGAGGGAATGTAGGATGTTAGTTGAGTGAGTACCTGGGACAAAGTCTTTCCTATTGTCTATGAACCATTAGCCTGGTTAGGAATCCCTTTAATCGGGTGGATTTTAGTCCCATCTTGGGGGTGACCCACTGTTGAGAGTGATGAGTAGTGTGGTCTAATGTTGGGAGGCTCGTGGAAGGTTTGAAAATAGTCTGTGATATTCTTATCAAGATAAGTGTCAACTGTGTGATACATTTACATGTTGCATTGTTATTTATGTGTGTATTTTATGGGTTTATCTTATGTGTGTTTATAACTGTCTATATATTTATGGGTAGTTCATGTATATGTTGCATGTATACATTTACTGTTATTTCATTATGAATCTGTTCATTTGCATATGAATTTGTATGTTCACAATTTTATATATAAATATTCCGCAAGAGTTATGTGTGTGTATATGTTTTAATTGCATGTAGTTCAAATTTTTTATGTGGCATAGCTCAATTGGATACTGGGTATGTTACAATATGTTTCGCAGAGAGAACAAAAGAGTTCTTTGGTGTAGCATGGCCTGATATGGATAGCCCAGGACGTTACATACTTTATTTAGTTCATTTTTTACGGTGGGTTCCAATTTAGGATGCATTTTCCTTTTTTACGCGATATTGAGGCCAGGGAGCCTTTGTGTATATGTTTCATTTAATAGGATCGTGAGCCAATCATTATAAGCTAGGGTGCTTATGTTTGGATTAGGTTAGAGAGCCTAGATTTTAAAGGCCAGTGAGCCTATTTTTGTATATATGTCTCATCATTAATATAAAATACATAGTTGTGTGCAGATCGACCACGATAAAAGAGATGGGGTACTAAAATCCACTAGTTAGGGAAAAGGATGGGCCTAAAAGTTAAGGAAAAGGGATAAGCTAGGGATCTTAAGCCAAAAATGAATATTATATTAATATTCCTTTAATCATAAAGTATGTATAATTATTTTATTCTAACTTCCAAAGTTGGGGACAAGTGGGCCAAAGTAGCTCCCAACATGACAAGTGTCAAGTTGGGGACATGCATAAATATTGTTGGGACTTAGTTCATTTTCAAATATTTTTCCATCATTAACCATCATTCAGTCATGGTTCGATGATCATTCACTCAATGAGTCATTTATGCTCCATATTTCCTGTTACTGTACTTGAACTCATGTCCATAGGCATACTTATTTGTGTAGTTGGTTAGCTGAGGAGCTAGACTGAAGAAGCGGGTTGTCAAGCCCATGGGATATTGAAGAGGTGGATTTTCAGGCCCATGAGAAATTCCTCTATGGGTGAAAGAATTGTTGGGATTTGATTTCTTGAAGGTGTTAAACTACAACTACAGGACTCAGAGATTTCCTGTCGGGCCTGTTGTCGAAGCCCTGAAAGGGAGTCAGGTAGCCAAAGGACTGTTGAGTAGAGAAGGAGCACACTTCCTGGGGTGGGAGAAGCATGTGGGGAATGAGGGACTATAAGTTGTTAGTTGAGTGAGTACTTAGGACAAAGTATTTCTTGTTATTTATGAACCATTAGCCTGGTTAGGAATCCCTTTACCCGGTTGGCATTTAGTCCCAGCTCAAGGGTGACCCGTTGTTGAGAGTGATGAGTAGTGTGGTCTAAGGTTGGGAGGTTTGTCGAAGGTATTCATGCAATTGGTGATATTATTACCAAGATAAGTGTCAACTATGTGATAAGTTTACATGTTGCATTGTTATTTATGTGTGTATTTTATGGGTTTATCTTATGTGTGTTTATAACTATCTATATATTTATGGGTATTGCTTGTATATGTTGCATGTATACGTTTACTGTTATTTTAGTATGAATCTATGCATTTACATATGTATTTGTATGTTTACATTTTTATATATAAAGCTTCCGCAAGATTTTTGTGTGTGTATATGTTTTAATTGCACGCAAATCAAAAAATTTATGTGGCATAGCTCAGTTGGATACTGGGCATGTTACAGTATGTTCTGCAGAGAGAATGAAAGAGTTCTCTGGCGTAGCGTGTCCTGGTATGGATGGTCGGGGATGTTACAGTACAGTATCAGAGATTCAGTTTTCAACGTTGAGTCTGTATGGGCCGAACAAGTTGAGTTGAAGTGGAATTTCATAGAGGATTGATTTTGAAGTGGCTAAATTTTGAGTTACAGAGGGTGCATGGTAAAAAGTAACACCAATTGTGTGGAATTGGGAAAAAGGCCCAATTTCAGTTGTTAAATTCATGATAAAATTGAGAAATTCGGAAATGTGGTGATATATTATTGATTTAATATATGTTCTATCAAATTCATACATGGAATTAGTCGAATTTGATTACAGTGAAGTCATGTCAGTTGGAGCAAGTTTTGTAATTAAAATTCGCAATTCGTGAATTGATTTTGGGTAAATTCATTCCAGAAATGTCAATCCACAGTGATTTGTTATTGCATAGGTTGAATGGGTGTTATTGGGGTGAAAATTGAGGAAATTTCATAGTTGTAGAATGCCTATGGTAGAATTGGAAAAACGTTAAGCAAAAGCCCCAATTTTTGTAGCGGAATTCACGAGGAATTGATGCACATAAAAATGAATGTTCGTAGGTGGGCGCACTAAAAATGAGTGATGCACAGTAAAATCTTGTGATATGTAAAAATTGGACACTGCACAGAAAAATGTTAGCAGGCGGGTGCGTGCGATAAAAAATTGGTACCGCACGAAAAAATAGTGGTGTGCTGGTGTGTGTGCACTAAAAATTGGACACCACGTGGAAAAATGTTGGTGTGCGGGTGTGCACATTAAATTTTGGGTGCCCCACCAAAAAATGTTTGTGTGTGGGTGTGCGCAATAAATTTTGGTGCTGCGTGGAGAAATAATAATGGTGTGTGTGGTGTGCATAGTATTGGCACAACACAGAGGAGTTTGGTTGCTGCACGCGCGATGTAGGTAAATGTTGTCACGCAACAGTTTAGTTAATGGTGCACGTAGAGTATTGGTGCACGGTGGGGGCATATTGAAATATGGCATGGTGCAACACATAGAGTTAAATGCATGTGAAATGTCAGCATGTGATACAAAAACTATGCGCAAGAGGTAATAGTGCAAGAACCAAAATTGCGCACGATGGGTATTGGTATGCGACACAAAAGTAGTGCACACAAGTTATTGGCGCAATAGAGGAGTGATACACAGTGGTTTTAAAGTGCACAAAGAACTATTTACCTTTTGTTGTTGTTGCGCATGCTAAATATGGGTGTACATGTTGAAATGTTTGGACGCAAAGTTGTTTGAAGGGTGAACAACAATAAAAAACTAGCGATTTTCTGCAACGTTTTATATCGTTTGAACGTCATCTTTTTGCAGTGCGTTTTTCAGGGCCTTAAGAGAATTTTTAGGAACTCAAATACCATGAGAAAAATTAGCACACTCTATCTCTTCATCTCAAATAAAATATCTCGGAGATATCTCTCTAATGGTGTAAACCATTTGTCAAACAGAGATTTTATGAGAAAGTTACAACACAAATAGTGAAGGGTAAATTTTAAGACCCGACTAACTTTAAAGAGCCATAACTTTCTACTTCGGAATCATATTGAGGCACAGGAGTAGTCAATGGAAATATATTGAACCATAGAATACATTCCCAGATCTGAATTAAATGTCTGGGCATGTTAAAGATGTTTAATATGGAAAATAAGGTACCTGTAGCATATCAGTTACAATATTGTATTTTGGCCTAGAACTTCAACCAACTGTAACTAGCAGCCTGGAACCCAGAAAAAGATGAAACTTGGCCAGAATGTCCATAATATGTATATGAGGAAACAAAATTGAGATCATATGAAAAATCCAATCGATTAGGTGCAAAAATACATAATTACATCACAGATTTGTGCCAAGTTGAAAAATGAACAGAAAAATTAGTGAGCAAATTTCTAATAACCATAAGTTTCTTCTCAAGACTCAGAATTGAGCATGGGAGAAGGCATTGGAAAGGTGTTGGAAAGTACAATATAATTATTCACCCAAAAAATTTATATGGGTATTCCATGTTTCAGGAAATCAGAAAAAGTAATTTTGATATGTATTATTGAACCAGAATGGTTCATATTTTTATGAAATTGTTGAAACAGTTAGCCTGACAAAGTTTTGTTGGTTGCACATTTTACAGAGTTAACAAAAACTAGATCATGTCAAGATCAACATATATTCTAGAGGAATGGAAGAGGAACAGGGGACTTACATTCATGAGGATGAGATCAGAGGGATTGATGTCCATTTTGGCATTGAAGGAACAAACTCCAATGTACATGCAGAAGGAAGGGATGAAAACATGAATGTGGTAGAGACTATTGAAAATTTGCAGAAGGATCTCCAAATCCATAAAGGTGATAATGAAAGGCTTGTTAGAGACAAGGAGCAGCAGGATGACTTCAAGAGGAATTTATTGCAAATCTTGAATAGAACAAAAAATAATTTGGATAAGGAGAGTGGCTCCAACAAATTAGGAAGTCACGGGCCTCCTGATGAGAAAATAAGAGAAAGGAGTCTTAGTAGGCATCACCATCACTCCTCGAGGCATTCCAACAAGAGGGCACATAGCAACTCAAGTCCATCCCGTGTCAAGAAGCATAAGGGGTCTGGGGTGGATGAGTTACGAGAAGAAATGAACAAAATGAAACCTCCTACATTTGCTGGTGAGCACAAGAAGGATGAATATGCAGTGATATGGTTGTTGGGAATGAGAAATTATTTTCAATTGAATAAATATTCTTCTCATGCAGAAGGTATGATTACCATCTATAAACTCAAGGGAAAGGCATCCATGTGGTGGGATCAACTTGTGCAGGTGCAGTACATTAAAGAGAAAAGTGTCACTTGGAGGGAATTCAAGAAGTATTTTGAGAAGAAATACTTGACTAAAAGATATTATGAAAAGAAAATGAAAGAGTTCTTTGAAATCAAGCTTGGGAGTATGACCATTGATGAATATGAAAGAAGGTTTTTAGAAATGTTGAAGTATGTCTCTTTATTCAAGGATGAGACAGTTAAGATTGAAAGGTATTTGAGGGGATTGCCATCATTCATCAGTGACAAAATATAGTATGATGATCCCAAGGCATTGGAGGAGACCATAAGGCGAGATAAATGCCTATATGATCAACAAAAATCTAGGCCAACTTTCCAAAAATCTTGGGAAGACAAAAGTAAGTTCAAGATGGATCAGAGGAAGAAGGGAAATAAGCCACCATTCTTCAAAAATAATCCTCAGGGAAAGCCAACTTCTAGAGAACCCGAAACTATTGAGGTAGGGGTTCAAAGGCCAAGGAAACCACCTATTCAATGTTGGGGTTGTAAATGAGATCATATGTATAGAGATTGTCCCCAGAGAGGTGAAAATGTGAGAACTGTTCACAATGTACAACAAGATGAAACAGTGGAGGACATGGGAAGAAATGTACCAAGGATCTATGCAGCCCTAGACAACAAGCAAGCAGACTATCATTCACATATGATTGAGTTGTAAGGTATGATCAACAACCAAACCATTTCTATTTTAATTTATTCAGGAGCTATTCATAGTTATATAGATCCTAAGATGGTGGAAAGTTTTCATTTTTCAAGAAGAAAGCATGGAAAATATTGTTTGGTGCAACTGGCTACCGAAGCCAAAAGAAAATTTAATGAGATGGTTAAGTCATGACTTATGGAAATGAATGGACTGAACACTAGGGCTTATTTGAACATCTTGCCTTTAGTTTCTTATGACTGCCTAATTGGGATGGACTGGTTGGACCAACATCATGCCATCCTAGACTGTCATAACAAGGAATTTACTTGCTTGGATGAGGAAGGGAACCTAAGGAAAGTGAAGGGAATTCCTAGGGAAGTAACCATCAAAGAAATTTTAGCATTGCAGCTAAAGAAATGTTACAGAAAAGGGTTTCAAAAACTTGCAACTCATATGGAAGAGATACCTAAAGATAAGGTGCCAAATTTGGAAGATTATGCAGTCCTAAAAGAGTTTGAAGATGTGTTCAAGGAGGTACCAGGACTACCCCCAAAGACAGATATTGATTTCTCTATCAATTTGATTCATGGAGTAGGTCCAGTGTCAAAGATTCCTTATAGAATGAATACACCATAGTTGAAGGAATTGCAAATGCATCTTGAAGAACTTCTAAAGAAGGGGTATATACACCCAAGTGTGTCACCTTGGGGTGCCCCAATCTTGTTCGTGAAGAAGAAAGATGGAACATTAAGATTGTGCATTGATTTCAGACAATTGAATAAAGTGACTGTTAAGAACAAGTGTCCTCTTCCAAGGATTGATTATCTTTTTGATCAATTGAAGGATGAAAAAGTATTTTCAAAACTAGATCCGAGGTCAGGATACCATCAAGTAAGTATTAAAGAGGAATATATCAACAAGACTACCTTCAAGACAAGGTATGGTCATTATGAATTCACAGTGGTGCCATTTGGGTTTTCAAATGCACCAGCTATTTTCATGTGCCTAATGAACAATGTCTTCCGAGAATATTTAGACAAGTTTGTCATTGCCTTTTTGGAAGACATTATTATATATTCTAAGTCAGAGGAAGAGCATGAACATCATTTTAGGATGGTGTTATAATTATTAAGGGAGCATCAATTGTATTCCAAATTGAGAAAGTGTTCATTTTAACAAAAGAAAATTCATTATTTGGGGCATATCATTTCAAAGGATGGGATAACAGTGTATCGTGATAAGATAGAAGGCATTAGAGAATGGTCAGTGCCAAAGAATGTGAAAGAGGTCAGATCATTCATGGGCCTTGCAAGGTACTATAGGATATTTACTAAAGGATTCTCAAATATTTCACACCCAATCGCTTCCTTACAAAAGAAGGGTGTGACGTTTCGGTGGACATTGGATTGTGAAAAAAGTTTCCAACAATTGAAACAGTTATTAACAAGTGCTCCAATACTAAGGATTGCAAACCCAAATGAAGACTTCATTGTTTGCATAGATGCATGTAAAGAAGGACTTGGTGGAGTCCTCAGTCAAAATGGTTTTGTTATATGTTATGAATCAAGGAAGTTGAAGGAGCATGAAAGACACTATGCCATTCATGATTTGGAGTTGGCAGCCATAGTGCATGCCTTGAGGAAATGGAGACACTACCTCATGGGGAAAATGTTTGAGCTAATAACATACCATAATGGTCTGAAATATTTATTTGATCAACCAAATCTAAATGCTAGGCAAAGAAAATGGTTACAGTTTCTAAGTGAACATGACTTTGATATAAAGCATATCAAGGAGAAAGAGAACAAAGTGGTTGATGCACTCAACATAAGAGTTCATGAATTACATGCTACAACCATTAGCATTTACCAATAAGATTTGAAGGACAAAATTATAGAGGCTGCCTATTGCATCCATTTCGTCACCTAAATGAGAAAAATAAGGATGATTACAAGTCCAGTTGGGTTAGATAGACAAGACAACAGTGAATGCAAGAGTTAGAAACATCAAGAATAAGAAATAAACAAAGAACTAATGCTAATAACAATAAAAGAAACTAAACTAGAGTGCATAAGGGAAATAGAACAAAAATTAAACAACATGCATGCCACCAATGGATAAGTTGTATTAGTGGGAAAATACCAAAGAGAAAGGGAGACTTATGGGTCCCCTCTTCCTCCAAGGGAGGGCTCTTGAACCCCCAATGATTGATATCTTCTTACAAGTAAGAAACTAAAAGGAAATGGTGAAGAAATACAAATCCCTTTCACTCAAGAGGTGATGTGAATAGATAAATGAAATGGTGCTTTCATGCTCTTGATGAGAAAAGAGGATTCTCCAAGAGAATATAAGCAGCATAAAAATACAATTGAATTCCTTGAAAATATAGTGCACCCATGGCCTCTTTTTATAGAAAACTTTGAGGCATTATTCAACGAGTATTTAGTGGGAACAAGGGGCTCTTTAGGGCACCCTTACGTAATTTTCGAGCCCCCCACTTGGATTCAACTCTTATTTGGGTGTCAAATCAACTTGGGAGATGAACCAAAAGTGGGTGGAAGGCCGACCAAAATCATAAATGCATCGTTCTGAGGTGTGCATGGCTTTTTGTGTCCATAGTCGCGCATCAAGCACATATGCACTTTTTCTGTGTTATTCGAGTGTCACACGTGCACGTGGGCATGCCCCATGCTTGCATCATGTAACTCAAAAATGTGTAATATAGTAACTGAAGCCGTGTGTTGGTGTAGATGACTGCAATGCCCTCGGGGGCATGTGGATAATAGCAGAGGACAATTCGTTCCCGAGATATTCAGGGTTCGTTCCCTAGTGGAGTTGCCAATCTGTTGCATCCTTTTCATCACCTAAATGAGAAAAATAAGGATGCTTACAAGTCTAGTTGGGTTAGCTGGACAATACAAAAATGAATGAAAGAGTTAGAAACATCAAGCATAAGAAATCAAGAAAGGACTAATGCTAATAACAATAAAAGAAACTAAACTAAAGTGCATAAGGGAAATAGAACAAAAATTAAACAACATGCATGCCACCAATGGATAAGTTGTATTAGTGGGAAAACACCAAAGAGAAAGAGAGACTTATGGGTTCCCTCTTCCTCCAAGGAAGGGCTCTTGAACCCCCAATGATTGAGCTCTTCTTACAAGTAACAAACTAAAAGGAAATTGTGAAGAAATCCAAAGCCAATTCACTCAAGAGGTGATATGAATGGCTAAATGAAATGGTGCTTGTATGCTCTTGATGAGAAAAGAGGATTATCCAAGAGAATATAAGCAATATAACAATACAAATGAATTCCTTGAAAATATAGTGCACCCATGGCCTCTTTTTATAGAAAATCTTTGAGGCGATATTAAACCAGTCTTTAGTGTGAACAAGGGGCTATTTAGGGAACCCTTAGGTATTTGAGCAACCCCCTACTTAGATTCAACATGGATTTGGGTGTCAAATTGACTTGGGAGATGAACCAGAAGTGGGTGGAAAGCCGACCAAAATCATAAATGTGTCATTCTAAGGTGTGCATGGATTTTTGCGTCCACAGTCACACATATGCTCTTTTTCGACATTATTCGACTGCTGCATGTGCGTGCACTGCCTTTGTATCCTTAGCGCATGCTGATTTTTTAACTAGTTGTATAATTTTCTACCCTTTGGAAATGCATTTTCTAGGCCATGGATGAACTAATGGGTGTTTGAAGATGTTGTATTCCTGTAACCATTTGCAATAGAAGGAATTAGTGGAAAAATTATTGCAGCAGAAAATTGAGGAATATAAGCTATATAATGATGAAATTCTCAAGTACAGGGGCATAATTTTTGTACCAAATTCCTAGGAATTGAAAAATATGATATTGAGGGAAATGCATAATGTACCTTATGTTGGGCACCGGGTTATCATAAAATTGTTGCAACTGTCAAAAGCCAATATTATTGATCAAGCATGAAGAAATAAGTTGTTGATTTTATTGCCAAATGTTTGGAATGTCAAAAGGTAAAAGTTGAGCATAGACACCCAATTGGTTTGCTACGACCATTACCCATTCCTGAGTGGAAATGGGAAGTTGTGACAATGGATTTTATCACCAAACTGCCCAGAACAAACAAGAAACATGATTCTATCATAGTAGTGGTGGATAAGCTTACTAAGGCTTCCCATTTTATTCCAGTTAAGCTCACTCACAAGGCAACACACATTAATGATGTTTATATGAAGGAAATTTCTAGATTACATGGCATACCCAAGACAATTGTGTATGACAGAGACCCAAAATTTACCTCTAAATTTTGGAAGGGATTATTTAATGGATTTGGAACAAATTTGAATTTTAGTACAACATATCATCCAAAATTGGATGAACAAGCAAAGAGGGTAAATCAAGTGATTGGGGATATGTTAAGGATGTATGTGATGGATAAACCATCAAAATGGGAATACTGCCTACACTTGGTAGGGTTTTCTTAGACAATGGGTACCAAGCATCTCTAAAGATGAGCCCATTTGAGGCACTTTATGGCAGAAAGTGCAACACACCAGTAAGCTCAGATAACCCAGTAGACAGAACAATGGTTGGGACAAATTTGCTCAGGGAAATGGAGGAGCAAAAGATTAAAATGAAACAAAATTTAAAGGTTTCCAAAGATAGGCAGAAAAGATATGTTGATAAGGAAAAAACTCATTGGGAATTCAATATCGGCTGGTGAGACAATTATTATAAGCTAGGGTGCTTATGTTTGGATTAGGCCAGAGAGCCTAGATGTTAAAGGCCAATGCACCTATTTTTGTATATATGTCTCATCATTAATATAAAATACATCCCTACGTGCAGACCAACCACGATAAAAGAGATGGGGGACTAAACTCCACTAGTTAGGGAAAGGGAGGGGCCTAAAAGTTAAGGAAAAGGGCTAAGCTAGGGAGCTTAAGCCAAAAAGGAATATTATAGTAATATTTATTTAATCACAAAGTATGGATAATTACTTTATCCTAAGTTCCAAAGTTGGGGACAAGTGGGCCAAAGTAGCTCCCAACATGACAAGTGTCAAGTTGGAGACATGCATACATATTGTTTAGACTTAGTTCATTTTCAGATATTTTTCCATCCTTCAGCCATCATTCAACTGTGGTTCAATGATCTTTCACTCACTGAGTTAGTTATCCTCCATATTTCCTGTCATTGTACCTGAACTCATATCCATAACCATACCTGCTTGTGTAGATGGTTACCTGAGGAGCTACATTGAAGAAGTGGGTTGTCAGGCCCGTGGGATATTGAAGAGGAAGGTTGTCAAGCCTATGAGAAATTCCTCTATGGGTTAGAGAATTGTTGGGAATTGATTTCCTGAAGGTGTTAAACTACAGCTACAGGACTAAGAGACTTTCTATCTGGCTTGTTGCTGAATCACGGAAAGGGAGTGGGGAAGCCAAAGGACTATTGAGAAGAGAAGGGGCACACTTCCTAGGGTGGGACATGCATGTGGGAAATGAGGGAATGTAGGCTGTTGGTTGAGTGAGTACCTGGGACAAAGTATTTCCTATTGTCTATGAACCATTAGCCTGGTTAGGAATCCCTTTAACCGAGTGCAGTTTCGTCCCATCTTGGGGGTAACCCACTATTGAGAATGATGAGAAATGTGGGCTAAGGATGGGAGGTTCATGGAAGGTTTGCACACAGTCGATGATATTATTATCAAGATAAGTGTCAAATGTGTGATACATTTACATGTTGCATTGTTGTTTATGTGTGTATTTTATGGGTTTATATTATGTGTGTTTATACCTGTCTTGATTCGTATTATTTTCGACACGAAATGAGAGCGGAGATATAACATAGAAATATTCAAAGATATTGCAAGAGAGAAACAATATAATAGATATATAGTGGAAAGATAAAAAGAGCCACAAATATACAGTAATATACTATTTCTATTAATGAAATAAATGTACAGAGACTGTAAAAGTACAGAGTGAAAGACTCGCTAGAATGGTGGTAGCTTATCTTTGAGAAGAGATGTGACGGCTACTCACATCCGTGAGAAGATGATTACAATGAGGCTCAGAAGGCCTTTTTACAATAGAAGGGAATGCCAAAAGTCCTAGACATCCGAAAACCTAACCCTAGGAGATGAAGCGCCACAAGTCATGTGGGCCCCGTTTGGGTAAGTTAGTACATCAACTTCCCAGGGTCGTAACGTTTGCATACGATCTCTGTTTTAGGAATGTGATAGATCGTTGGAAAGGTATCATTGAGGAGATTCATTTTGGGGGCTCATTCATGCATTCAGCTATCATTGAGAACCTTGATCTAAAGAAACCTTCATTTAGGCCCTCAAAATGGCCCCGGAAGTTAAATCCTGCTAAAAATAGTAAATTGCCAAAATTGCCAGAAAGTTGTTTTGAGCCAGTTGGAAAAGGTGGGTGGCCACCGATATCCACCTGGATCAATCCTACCTCCTTAGGAAGCAATGGTGTCCATTGTGTTGAGTTCCCATGGGAGAAGGAAAAGCGTTTGTTGAATTTGCATCTTGGTAAGCTGCTTGTCTTGTTGGAGACATCGCACTGCTCAGTTTGTGGAAGTCTATCACGAACCTTTTGAGGTTGAGGATATTCAACAAGTCAGGCTATATGAGAGGAAGGTGTGCAGAAGGAATCTTTGCACTTTTCTGCAACCTTGTCGACCTGTTTCTGTTGGATAGAAGGTGCTTGGGGCAAGGCTGTAGTGGTTGCAATGTCCTTCTTTTCTCCTTTTGAACAGATTGTAAAGAAGCTAAATTTTGCAGTATGAGATACTACCTTGCGACACTTTTTAGGTGGAATAGTAGTCTGAACTACCTCTGGTATTCTATAGAGATGACCCCCCAAAGTAACAATGACACTACAGGGTCAAGACTCATAAACAACATGGCGTCTCCACATATATGGTTGGCCCAAGAGAACATCACAGACATCCAGTGGGGCAACATCACACAATACCTCATCCTTGAAGGGTTGGATGTCATATGAAAATCAACACTGTTGGCTGACACAGAGATCTCGTCCTTGCCGAAGCCACCCGATGTTGTATGGCTGCGGGTGTGGTGTTGTCGACAATTCCAATTGTTTGACGACCTCTACTGAGATGATGTTTTTTTGGCTTCCGCTATCAACAATAAAATGAAGCAGGGTCCCCTTCACCCACATATGTGAATGAAAAAGGTGCTCCCCCTCTTCAAGATCTATTGGTTCTTCTGGTTGAATTGTTGCAGTCTCGACAATGGTAGTGGGGTCTACGTTAATGATCTATCCTTTACCAGTATTTTCAAAATCAGATTTTGAATTAGGGTTCATCTCCTTGTCTTTGATCTCAGCCACCAATGACTGTTTTGAGTGACACTCATGGTGTTGTTCTAGGGGCTTTTGTGGAAATCGCACCATTTTCCAGTTTCCTTCTTTGTCTTCCCATGACCCTTCTTTTCTTGTGTCTTGGACTGGTTTTCGTGAGAATATTTGTTAGGGTTGTCTTTGTCATACTTTGGTTGTTGCAAATTTGTAGACCCAAATTCCCGTTTGTTCTGGTGCTTAAATTTCTGCTCAATTTTAATAGCATATCGATAAGCAACACCGAGTGATGAGATGTCCAAAAAATCCATTTCAGTCTGGATGTATCTATGTAGAGCCCCATGGTATTTCAGAACCAAATGTTGCTCAAAGTCTTTGATACCCAGCTTGGTGTGCAAGGTATGGAAGGTATTGGTGAACTCCAGAACTGCTTGGCCCCTCTCTTGCCGTGCCAACAGGGTAATACTGTTCCTTTACCGCATCCACAAAAAAATCCCAAGTGGGATCGACCCCATATATTCCAGACTCCTCTGTCGAACTTTGCTCCCAGTAAGTTTCCCACCAATGTTTGACATGAGGGAGAGATTTAAGGAGTGAGAAGGTGATCTTTTCTTTGTCGGAAAAATTGTGAACAGAGAAATAACCTTCTAGCAGAGTTAACCATTTTTCTAGGGCTTCTGCATCTATTTGTCCTTCAAATACAGGAATATCAAAGTTAACTTGTACCTTGAAAGGTGAGGTGCCTCCAAAGTGGCCACTTGATGAAGATGTGTCTGATGCTATCGGCAGGCATTGAAGGATGTGGGCAAAATTCTCCATCATTTCGTCCCTCTGTAGCATGAGAGCTTGCTCAAGCAACAGATTGATAGGATCGTCTACTCCGTCTTTTTTCTTTTCTTCCACCATTGAGGGTTTATTGGGTGTGCGAGAGCGATTGTATTCAAGAGAGACAAGCTCGAGACCGAACTTGCTATACTCGGACCTCATCGAGGACATGCACTGAAAAAATGATCAAGAACAGCCTGTTATGATGCCACTGATCCGGATTATTTTCGACATGAAATGAGAGCGGAGATATAACACGGAAATATTCAAAGATATTGCAAGAGAGACAACAAAATAAAAAATATATAGCGGAAAGATAACAAGAGCCACAAATATACAGTAATACACAATTTCTATTAATGAAATAAATGTACAGAGACTGTAAAAGTACAAAGTGAAAGACTCGCTAGAATGGTGGTAGCTTTTCTCTGAGAAGAGATGTGATGGCTACTTGCATCCATGAGAAGATGATTACAATGAGGCTCGGAAGGCCTTTTTACAATAGACGGGAATGCCAAAATTCCTAGACATCCAAAAACCTAACCCTAGGAGATGAAGCACCAAAATTCATGTGGGCCCCATTTGGGTAAGTTAGTACATCAACTTCCCGGGGTCGTAACTTTTGCATACGATCTCTGTTTTAGGAGTGTGATAGCTCGTTGGAGAGGTATCATCAAGGAGATTAATTTTGGGGGCTCAATCATGCCTTCGACTATCATTGAGAACCTATATCTTGAAAAACCTTCATGTAGGCCCTCAAAATGGCCTTGGAAGTTAAAACCTGCTAAAAATAGTAAATTGCCAAAATTGCCAGAAAGTTGTTTTGAGCTAGTTGGAAAAGGTGGGTGGCCACCAATATCCTCCTGGATCATGCCTGTATATTTATGGGTAGTTCATGTATATGTTTCATGTATACGTTTACTGTTATTTCATTATGAATCCGTGCATTTATATATGTATTTGTATGTTTACATTTATATATATATATATATATATTCTGCAAGAATTATGTGTGTGTATATGTTTTAATTTCATGCAGTTCAAAAAATTTATGTGCCATAGCTTAGTTGGATACTGGGTATGTTACAATATGTTTCGCAGAGAGAATGAAAGAGTTCTTTGGTGTAGCATGGCCTGACATGGATGGCTCGGGATGTTACATTACTTTATTTAGTTCCTTTTTTTATGGTGGGTTCCAATTTAGGATGCATTTTCCTTAATTTTTGTTGGAAAGACTGAGTTTGGGGTTTCATAGGAATTACGTGTTGTATTATGTTTTGGTCAAAAGTTTTTAAATCGTCATACATACAAGAAAATACATCTTTAAATACTTTGAGAAATTTTATAAAAGAATACCTTTCTTGTTCAGAACACCCCTTTCCCAGATTGATATTTTGAGGATGATCTTGGGTTCTTAAATTTACATTTTCGTACAACAATGAGGAATTATTTGTTTTACAATTGACTACCCCTCTAAACTTGTTATGTAGGCCATAAAAATTTTCTAGTATGACAACAGATTTGGGAATAGAGTTTACCAGCTCGAATGATGATTCTGCAGATCGAGGATCATATATTACCATGAAATCTCAGACATTTTCGTCATGAGTACTTCCATCCATTATTGTGTCTTAGAAGGTGTCTTCCATGTGAAAAAAATGGATGATCTGTTGGTCGTCATCAAATAGTTGCTAGTTTGTGATGTGGTCAGGAATCGATGGCCTGAATAATAATTCGGCTGAGAACGTGTTAGGATAAATGCCTTCAGCAGGAAACAATTTAGAAGCAACATTAGCTAGTAAATCAACTTCCAAATTACTTGTCCTAGGAATGGAATTTATATTGAATGCTAGAAATTTTTACATTAAACCCCATACATCGGTTTGGTAATTCTTCAAATGCAGTGATAAACAATGTATTTCATTTCTTACATGTTTAACCACGATTTTGGAGTCACCAAATACTACGAAATTTTGCACGTCCATATTCAGTGCCTTCCTTAGTCCCTGCAGAAGTTCTTCATACTATGTTGTATTGTTAGTACATTCAAACTCCAATCAAAAAGAAATAAATGTTTTATTACCCGCGGGATCGATAAGCACACAACCAGTACCTTCCCCTTCTCGGGATTTGGATCCATCAAAATATAAGGACCATATTTTTTCGTCATTAGCAATGTTTGGTGCACTTGGAAAATATTCTACTTGAGTATAGGTTGTTACTTCAGATTGTTGTTCTGGGCTGGTGATGGAGGAAATTTCAGTCATGAAATTACCAAAAATAATATTCATTCTATGCATCTCAATCGAATTTGCAGTAGTAATAAAAGGCTTATTTGGGTCGTTTAAATCTATTACAGTGTACTTGAGGTAATGTTCTCTATTTATTTTGATCTCGTTGGGCTATCCATTTTGTGGCAGCCATGAATGAGACTAGTCTATAACAAAACAATCTTGTAATTGTTCTGACCAATATCTACTAAAAAATAAACCATAAAATTCAGGAATGCCAACAACAATAATATCAATTACTTGGTGAACCTTGGGATTGGACAATAATCTTATCAACACATTTTTAAGTTCACCAATGACTTTGACATTAGTTCGATCTAACTAAATGATTTTTAGATCAAAAGGTTTTACTTCAACATTAATTTTCTGACACATAGACATAAGCATTACATTTGATGAGGCACCATAACCAACCATACAGTTATGTACATTCCTATTGAAAATTTTGAAAGTTAATAAAAAAGGAGGCACATTTTTCCATGAAGAAACAACAGAATTCTGCTGATTTTTTATGGTTGTACCTAAAACAGTTTTATCTAAATTACCTACATTTTTTTCTAATGTGTCCCTTTTATCCTGATTTTCAGATGAATTTTTACTTGTGACATATTTATATTTGTTTGAGTCAGTTTCTTCTTATTTCTTGCTGATACGATCATTATTTTTGTTATTTTCAACAATGTTTTGGAGCATTTTCTGTAAGATAAGTGGGAATTTCAGCAATTCAAAAATTGAAATATTTGCCCTTAATTTTTCAAGATCTTCAACTAAATCATACTCTAAAACTGGGGCAGGAGAGTTTTGTCTCATTTCAGTTTTCTTTGGCCATTTTGAAACCACATTTTTACTTGTTTCGGGTGAAGGTTTGTTTTGTGATTTACTTCTAGTGTTATAGGGATGGATAATTTCAAAGTTTGCTTGAAAGATGTTGTTTGACAAGTACCCAAAAATGGGAGGAGATGAGTCCTCCTCGTCGAGTGTCTCTTCCTCACCTGTATCATCATGATTTTTAGGGGGGAGCAAAAACAAAGTTATCATGTGCTTCCAATATTTTTTGCAAAGCATACTGTAGAGCTTCAAAGTTAAGACCTTATGTGGTCGGGTTTGGCCGGTTTGGAGGAGAAGGTTTTTTTAAAGGTGGTATAAAGCCTCATTTACTTTTAGATGCCTCCTTGGTGGATATTTTCAAGTCAACGACCTGATTGGATAATTTCTGGAAAGATTTCTACAAACTTTCCAAGTCTAATGTTTCTTGTTGATTTTTAGCTTCAGGATGCCTAGTAAGAATTTCTATTTCCTTTTTAGAAGATGAAGTTGTTTCAGCTTCACTACTAAGATTATCTTTTAATCTCAGAATGTCCTTCTCAATTAGGACTTCCTCCTCAAAGGCTTCTAATAACATGTTATTTTTTGACCTTTTAACCCATATGGATATATTGTTATGTAGGGCCTTAGTATAGTATGCAACAGTCAGATTTTCTGCTGGCATTGAATCTACAAGAAAAAAAAAATTTAACGTCATGAATATCTGGTTGAAATCCTTAACGTTTTATTTAGGGTTCATTTTCAAACTAGAGAGTTCCATTACTAGAACTTCTGGAGATTTATCATCTCTGAATTTTTCTGGGAAAAAGTTTTCAAACTCGTCCCAAGAGACAGTTGTCTGAAGCTGTTGTGCAAAATACCAGGTTGAGGCATTTCCCTAAAAAATGTAAGGGAGAAACATGCACACAACATATTCATGTTTGACACTCTAGATTCTAACAACTAACATAAATTTATTGATGTGATCCTCAACTGATTGCTTCGAATCTGGATCAAATTTGGGTAGCCATTTCTCTGGATGTTTGGGCAATGGGTGTTGGGGTCCAAGTACTGCCATGACATCTTGATCGAGCCAAGGTATGACTATATTATTTTGACTTTCCATGGGAGTTGGTGGAGTTGAAGTTTGATATGTTTCATATGAGGAACTACCTTCGTTTGAGGATTCCCCTCCTTAAAAAGGTGGAGAAGAACCAGGTGGGGATGTTGGGATACCAGATCCTACAACACGAAGGATAAGTTCTTCAATAGGATTGGTAATATTACCACCTATAGGGTTTTCATGAAAAATAGTGTGTTGATGGGTCCTATATCCCTTTAACTCAACAGCAAGAACCAAACCCACCATTGAGGCCTAATTAGACTCTGAAGCATTTAATGGTGGAATGGCTCTCCAGATCTTGTGATCCATCCAATTTAATCAATGGGATTTACATTTTCTTGTGAAGGCCTCTCCTTCTGTTCAAACGTTCTTTTTTTTTTTAGTATTTTCTCTTAGGTGAGACCTATATAAGATGAAATCCATTATAAACCAACTAGGTAATAAAGTGGGAACAAGTTTAAATACTAGAGAAGAGGCCAATCTTGGGATAACCCTTTACTCTAGCATGTAGGCAGTGATCGTCTACCACAAGCCTAGTACTAATACGTTAACCACGTGAGTATTCTGATTACTGACTAAGATACAAATTATCATAAGAAAATATGCATGTGATAAATGATGGAAAGTAAAATAATTCACTCAACTCTAATCATCAATCACATAATAACACAAAGATTTATTTTCATCATCAAAGAAAGAACTGTAAAACATTGCATCAGATAAATTATCAGTAGATTTAGTATCTCTTACTCATTACAATATCCATTCATGAGATGAAATAAGAAATAATTCTTCTCCACATCCAATCATACATGCATTTGATGAAAACACGGACTTGTCTCTGGTACAAAAGGACTTCTCAATTAAAGGCATCTCTGAAATAGTTCTTAACAAAACCAAAAAATGAGAGTTTCTTGCAACAACCATCCACCTATAACTAATCAGTTGATGCTCTTATTTATAACACAAATTTAACTAAAAATAACAACTAAATTGCAGATAAGAAAAACAAAATTCGCCACATGGCGTTCTCTCCTATGAGTTTTTCTAAGAGTCATCTCATGATATCACTTAGAGGGTGATGTTAGAAAAACATGATCACGGAGCAATAAAATAAAACAAATGCAGAAACAAAATACAAAAGATACACAATACAATAGAGACACAAATTTACGTGGTTCACCCAGTGTGGGCTACATCCACTAGATAAATTGTCAGGTCCTTCCTTTATTATTATCTAGCAAATGAAGGGATACAACCTACAACAAAACCTGTTCTGACTTCCTCTTCTTTCACTCACAGTCTCCTCTCTCAGAATACAATACTCACCATCATGCATAGTAGCAATACATTTCCCTCATAACAGAGGGTTCCCTTCTAGGGAAAAAAACCCTAACATAATTTCTACCATTAGATCTGTGACCTTATAATGAACGGTCCAGATTTACAATGAAATTACAATATACTTTTACAAGGAAATTTTTTCTTCGAGGGCTTCACCCCCGAACCCTCTCTAGGGGCCCACTTGGCCCTGGACCTCCCAGCCAGGGGGATATCCCCCTCCTACCCCGCAGAGGGGGTACCCCCCCTCTGCAATCCCTCGTGTTGAAGAGTGTACATACTTCTGGGGTGTAAATACTTCATGGGGTATAAACACAGCTGAAAGTAAAAGACCTTTGAATCAGGAAGATAACCAGGCTCCACAACCAACAATCTCCCACTTGGAGATTGATCTCAACAACTCCACCACTGTTGTATATGATGGATTTTGAACCTTATTGGAGCTGGAAAATTTCTCATCTTCATCTTCATTCTTGAAGACCAACTGAAACTAAGAAGGAACTCAGTTTCTTTCTGGTTACTCCCTTTGTTAACATATCTGCAAGATTTTGGCTAGTGTGTATCTTTTCCAACTTCAAATGTCCATCTTCCAAGGCAGATCGTATGAAGTGGTACCTCGAATGTATATTCTTACTCTTCGAATGGAAGGTTGAGTTCTTTGCAAAATGAATTGCACTCTCACTGTCACAATACAACTTGTTATTCTCCTGCTTCTTTCCCAAATCCTCCATAAACCTTTGTAACCAAATCATCTCTTTACTAACCTCTATAGAAGAAATATACTTTGTCTTTGTTGTTGAAAGTTCAACAACCTTTTGTAGTTTTAAAATCCAACTTACTGTTGTTCCACCTATAGTAAAAACATACCCTGTGGTGCTCCTCCTGCTGTCTTTATCACCTGCCATATCTAAATCAACATATCCCTGTAGAAAAGTGTCTGAACCTCCAAAACATAATGCATGAGTAGTAGTACCTCTGAAATACTTGAGAATCCACTTTATTGCCTCCCAATGTTCTTTACCTAGATTGTTCATATACCTGCTCACAACTCCCACTGCATGTGCAATTTCTGGTCTTGTGCAAACCATTGCATATATCAAACTGCCAACTATTAATGAATAAGGGACCCTGGACATGTATTCTATCTCCTCCTATGTCTTGGGACACATTTCTTTAGTTAATTTGAAATGGATGGCCAAAGGTGTACTAACTAGTTTTGCATTCTGCATTCTAAACCTCTTCAACACCTTCTCTGTGTACTCACCCTGAGACAATGTCAATTTTCAATTTTTCCTGTCTCTTGTTATTCTCATGCCAAGGATTTTCCTTGCAGCACCCAAATCCTTCATCACAAATGAATTGGATAATTTATTCTTGAGCATATTTATACCCTGCATATTAGACCCTGCAACAAGCATGCCATCTACATACAATAGCAAGATAATATAGATTCCATTTTCTAGCCTTTTAAAATAAACACAGTGATCAGAATGACATCTACTATAACCCTGTTATGTCTTAAACTTGTCAAACTTCAAATACCACTATTTTGGAGCTTTCTTTAGGCCATGCAAGCTCTTCTTCAACCTGCATACCAAATTCTCCTTCCCTTTGACTCATACCCCTGTGGTTATTGCATATAAATATCTTCCTCCAAATCCCCATGGAGAAAATTTATTTTTACATCTAACTGTTCAAGATGAAAATCTTCTACTACCACAAGACTTAAAATAGTCCTAATTGAAGTCATTTTAACAATAGGAGAAGATATTTCATCAAAATCTATACCTTTTTTTGGTGCAAACCCCTTTACAACAAGTCTAGCCTTGTACCGCTTTTCTCCTCCATCTTCTTCCTTCAACGTGTAAACCCATTTATTTTGCAATGCTCTTTTTCCCGCAGACAACTGAACCAAGTCCCAAGTCTGGTTATTTACCAAGGAATCCATTTCCTCTTTCATGCCTTGCTCCCACTTATTTTTGGTGTCTACCTACATTTCCTCTTCATAACATTATGGTTCACCAAAATCAGTCAACAATAAATAATACAATGAAGGAGAGTATCATTCAGGGGCTATACTTAACCTGATATATATTCTAACAACACTTGCAGGTGTTTGAGTTACTTGTTGCTCCTATTGTTGTACATTTTGATTTTCAAGTTTCTTTGGAATTTCTTTTTTAGTGATCTCATCAAGCACAGTGTATTATTGTTTTTCTTCTTTTTTGTTTCTTTCCCTGCAACTAATCTTTGTACATGACCTTATCATTGAATATGACATATCTACTCCTAATTATTTTGTTATTTTCATAATTCTATAAGCGATAACCAAAATCATTAACACTGTATCCAATAAAGGTACACTTCTTGGATTTATCCTCAAGCTTTGTTCTATTTTCTTTATCAATATGGACAAATGCTTCACAACCGAAAGTTTTCAAAAAATAATAGTTTACCTTTTTTCCTGTCCATTCCTCCTCTAGAATTCTACCATCCAAAGAGCTTGAAAATCCTCTGTTTATTAAGTAAACAACAGTATCTACAGCATCTGCCCAAAACTGTAAGGGAAAACCAACATGCAATCTCATACTCCTTGCACACTCCATGATTTTTATGTTCATCCTTTCTGACACGCCATTTTCTTGTGGTGTTCTTAGAACTGTCTTCTCTCTACGAATCCCATGGTATGAACAGTAATCATCAAACTCCTTGCTACAATATTCACCTCCATTATCTGATCTGAGACACTTCAACTTTTTTTCTGTCTCATTCTCAACCAAATCTTTCCATTTCTTAAAAGTATCAAAAACATCTGATTTTTGTCGAATGCAATAAACCCAAGTTTTCTAGTTGCATCAACAATAGAAGTAACATAATAATGAGAGCTGCCAAAATATGATACCTGAGATGGTCCCCATAAATCTGTATGCAAACTCTCTAAACTTTCACTCTTCTTTTCTTTTCTGACTCTGAGAAATCTTACTCTCTTATATTTTCCATAAACACAATGCTCACAGAAGTACAAATCAATTTATTTAAGATCTGGAAACAAATTTCTTTTGTGAAGTATCTGCATCCCCTTCTCACTCATCTGTCTAAGACTATGATGCCACAATGTTGTATCCACTCCTGTAGAAGCTAAGGAGATAGAAGAGTCAGTATTACCAGTACATAAATACAATGTACCTACCTTCTCTTCTTTCACTATCACCAATGATCCTTTGATACGTTTTATCTGTAAATATGGATATACAACCTTCACTTTCCAACTGCCCTATTGAAATTAGATTTTTCCTTAAATATGGAACATGTCTTACCTCTTTCAACAACCATTGGTTTCCATTGCGTTGCTTTATTTTTACCTTTCTCACTCCAACAATTTTGCATGGTGCATCGTCGCCCAAATGAACCTGTCCAAAATCACCTTGAACATAATCTAGAAAATGTTTCCTATGGGGTGTGGCATGAAATGAAGCCCTTGAATCTACTACCCAAGACTCAGAAATATTATCTATAGAAAGAATCAAAGCATCTTGTAACACATCACCTGTTACATTTGCTACCTGATTTCTCTCCTACTGTCCATCTCTTTGTTTTTTTGAAGCTTTACAGTCTTTCTTCATATGTCCTTTCTTCCCACAATTCTAGCACTCTATCTTTCCAAGTCTAGATTTGGATCTACCCTTCCTAGAATTCCCAAGGTTCTTGAAACCATTTCCTCTATCCTTTTGTCCTCCCTTGTTCTCCATGTTTTCAACACATTTCCTGATGTCTCACCTGTGCTTTTCCATCACATTTCCTCACTAAGGATAACACTAACAACATCATCGAATTTTAAAGTATTTGAACCAGAGACAGAGTTACTTACAGCCATGACCAAGCCATTCCATCTTTCTGGCAATGAGCACAAGATTAGAAGATCCCTGACCTCATCATCAAAGTCCACTTTTATAGAACCTAGTTGATTAGTAACCGTATTAAAATGATTTAAATGATCTGCAACAGACCCACATTCGGATATATTCATATTAAATAATATCTTCATTAGAAATACCTTATTGGACGCCAAGGGTTTTTCATACAATTTGGCCAATGCGTCTATCAAACCCTTCATTGTCTTTCCTTTCAAAATATTGAAAGCCACCGACGCTGCCAATCTTAGCTGTATCATTCCTAGAGCCTTTCTATCAAGAATCTCCCATTCTCCATCCTTCGTATCCATCGACTTCTTTGCTATTCCGCCCAATAGTAGGAATAGATCCTTATGATATAAATAGTCTTCCATCTGCATCTTCCATAACTGGTAGTTTTGGCCATTAAATTTCTCGATCCTAAACTTTCTATCTTCCGACATTGCTCCCACTTGAACTAGGAACCTCTTTTCTTGCGAGTTACCTTTCGCTCTGATACCAGTTTTTAGAAAAACAGGACTGTGGAGAAATAAAATAAAACAAATGCGGAAACAAAACGCAGAAGATACACAATACAATAGAGACATAGATTTACATGGTTCACCCAGTGCGGGCTACGTCCACCAGAGAAATTGCTAGGTCCTTCCTTTATTATTATATAGCAAATGAAGGGATACAACCTGCAACAATACTCGTTGTAACTTCCTCTTCTTTCACTCACAGGCTCCTCTCTCAGAATACAATACTCACCATCATGCATACTCGAAATACATTTCCCTCATAACAGAGGGTTGCCTTCTAGAAACAATTCTTACATAATTTCTACCGTTAGATCTACGAACTTATAATGAACGGTCTAGATTTACAATCAAATTATAATATAATTTTACAAGGCAATTTTTCCTTTAGAGGCTTCACCCTCGAAGCCCCACTTAGCCCCAGACCCTGCAGAGGGGGTACCCCCCCTCTACACTCCCCCGCGTGAAAGAGTGTACATACTTGTGGGGTGTAAATACTTCATGGGGTATAAACATGTATGAAAGTAAAATACCTTTGAATCAGGAAGATAATCATGCTCCACAACCAATAGGTGACTCTTCTCGTGCTCTGACCACTTGATGAATAGATCCTTGTAGGTGTTGGTATATGGGAATCTATGTTGTTCCATCAGGTTTGAGTGAATCTCTCTTATCTCTACCTCATGTGCCCTATACTTGAATATACTAGCACGTAACTATTGCAGCATAGCCTAAGCTTTGATTGAGTTCTCCATAAATTGTCATGCCTAACCTGGTGCCATGTTTGTCACCTTTTATATTTCTTCAGCCCATGATGAGTCTTGCTCGATGTATGAATTGACTATGTTGTGCAAGTCGACAAAGTCATCGAGTGTGCCAAACTCAGGGATTCCGATCTCTTTCATCACCAGATTGATCTTGATCTAGTTTCTCTTGCACTTGGCCGATTTCTCTTGGATTTCTGGGTGAGGTTCCTGATCCATTGTTTCCCAATACTCGATTGATTTCCTTATGCAATCGAGGCTGCTCTCTTTTAATACTTGAATGTTGTGTTCTTCAATATCTCGAGCATATTGGACTGCACTGATGTAGTCGGACCTCTCCACGGCTTGTTGGATTTCACGTACCACTTCTCCATATATTTTCACGTCGCAAGTTCCATGAGGTTGTCTTCCTGGAGCTCGACTATCCTTATAGTGAATAGGTGACGCTCATCTATAAACTTGTTGTAGGCCTCCTGGAATTCACTCATTAGGAACATCGCGGCCTATGTGTTGTCCTGATAGTGTTTCGCCAAGTGGCGCAAATGTTCCAATTCCTTTAGGGTAGTGGCCAACTCCTCTTCATCTCTTTTAGCTCTGTTCAAGGTGGCATCTGTGATTGTCATCCCTGCACTAATGAGTTTAGACGTCTTAGCATGCTCTGTGTTGATCAGATGTTCCTTTGTAGTGATGAGGATTAAGAGATCTAAAGTGATCCTCCTCTTCTTGGTGGTTCTCTAGACAATAGACTTCCTTTTACGATCATAATCTATGGCATGTATGTCGTCTACTTCATCCACGGGTTCAAACATTTGTTGATTTCCCCAGGTGAGTGTATTCCCTAGACTCCCGATGGTATATACTTGTTCAAGACTGGGTTATTGAACTTCATACTTGTGTTATGAAGGCCTAGCGTCTGTCTGTCACTCATTAGGGGTTTGAGTACCGATTGAAATAGAGGCATAGAGGGTAGGCTTGGTACTTACTTGATCATCATCCGTTCAGACATCAATTTTCTGTTGTGGATCTCCTTCATTTGGTTCATTCGACCCTAGATCATCCATCAGACTGTTCGCTTAGGTTTTGGGTGCATTGGAGTACTCAGTGTCTAGGAAACTCTTGGCTTCTTTTACTTTCTATGGAACCTCTTGGATTTTGGTGCCAAGAACAAGGGAAGATGTCTTCTCTGATCCCTTTTCTTCTTCGATATTTATAGGGGTCACAAGAGATACTTCTGGGCTCTCATTATCATATTAGATCTTTATTATCTCACTTAAGGGGTTTGACGCACTGGTCCTCCCTGATGTTTTGATTGTCTTTGGTTGAGTCGAAATCCCTGATGGCGATCCAACCGATGGAGTTGTGAACTCAGTGTCGTCTAACCCAGTAATTTCATCAAGGTCTATGAATTCAGGGTTGATTGGGCCCATTTGGATTTCATCTAGGTTATCGACATGGAGCCTTGTCATATTTAGGATTTCCAGGTCATCTTGCAGTTGATCAATTATCTAGTTTGCATGTTCTAACATGAGTAATCCCCTCTCTTGCACGTCTTGAGCCTCGGAGAGACCTGTTCTTTGCACCAGGGCTACCCGGGGAATCTTTGTTGTTTCATCCATTTCCCAGGGAGCTCTTACTTCGGTCACTTTAATTTCTTCTCTAGCCCTGAGGGCCCCTTGAGCCAATTTTTCTATGATTGTTTCATGTTCATCTAGGCCCATGGATTTGAACCTTGTCATCTTAGGGTTGACCATCCTTGAAATGACTTCATCCCAATACTGAGAATTTTCCGTGAAGACCTCATCTTCAAATTTGTCGTGGTTGTATGGCCAGTAGGTTGACACTTGAGACGCATTTTTCAAGGGTAGACCCTTTGGGTCATGCTTGCAGAAATGGTCGGTCTGGAATCAAAACCTTAAATAGATCAGTCCTTCCTTCTTATCTTAGGCAGTGTATTTTACTAGGTAGAAACCTATATGGAATCCATAAGGTATAAATGATCGCTTCTTATATTTCACCAGGGTAGCGTTGTAACCTTGCAGGATGGTCTGGTAGCAGATTTCCCCCACAACAAGATGGTCGGGGACATGTGTTGGTAGGGGATGAGGTGCTCCAGTGGCCCCAAATACCCTAATGTAGTTATTACATTCGTCCATATACCAGTGGCAGACCTTTGATATCACCTTTTTTGTTGCAATCGATAGCCTCAGACACTCTTTCTTGAAAATAATAAAATGAATGCGCACGATGAATTCATCATAGATGAGGGAGTAGGATGTTTTGTACCTGTTCTCCCATAAAATGTTGAAGTAAACATGGACCAGGATTTATGAGGCATGCCAACTCAATTTCATGCCGACAAAGACATTTCTGGCGCACATGACATCTAGTAAATACGAAGCCATGTAGAAGGATTGAGTCTATCCTTCTTTCGACATCTAAGCCTATTGTATGTAGATGCTCAAATTATTTGAAATGATGGCTCCCAAGTTGAAACTTATCCCAAAAATTTCCATTGTGTAATATAAAGGCATCTATGCCATTGAAAGTCTCGAACAATCTTTGTCCCCATACAACGAGCAGATGAGAGCCATTAGATAGATATATGGCTCCCTTAAGTTGGTCGTTTGGTACTAGCTGGAGGGACGATTGGTGTATTTTTTATCTTATCTCCACCATGAATCCATCACCCGGTCGGCTTCATGGTGCTCGTAGAAATTTACAATGAAATCAATGTTCATCTGCTCCTCTGGGTGTCTAATCTTGTAGTAACACTGCACCTCTACAGAAAGGAAAACCCTGACACACTCACCATTGATGTCGTTAATAAAAAAAAATTGTGTGTCTGTGTGGTCGATGAGCCACTTTAGGAGTTCTATGTAGGGGAACACTAGAGTTATTCTTACCAACATGTGTAGGTACGATCTTTGAGTATTGGGAAAAAATTCATTGTCGAGCTTTCTCATATCGGGGTCATTGTGCGGGATATATTCTAGGAATTATTCCCAGTTGATCTTCTTGAAAAGTTCTCCCTAGTGAGGGAGTACCACCTTAGTCCCTGTTCTTCCCTCTATGTTTCCAAAGGCCAGAGGTTGAGTGAAATCCTTCTTGGTAGATGTCTTGATGACTGGTTCTGGCCTTGGAGAAAGTTCTAATTATTTTCGGCCATTGTGTTAGAGACTTCTCCTACCTTTGGTTCCTTTAGCTTTGTCTCTTTCAGAGATTGGTTGGTGGTTTTTTTTCATGAAGGCATTGTTCCTGCAATTGAAAAAAATCATTTAGAGACTATGTACAAAGCAACACTAGATAAAATACATATATGAAGTGTAAGAACAAAAAATCCAGACTGGTACATACCTGTAAAGCTTGCTAAATAGTTATTTGATACTCACGGATTCTCAGCTTCTTTGAATTGCTCGTTTCGCTCCTTTGGATGCTCTGAAAATCCTTTTCACACATAATGCTTTAGTTTACAATGGCTTAAGAGAATTTAAATGGGGAATAACTTACCATGTCATATCAACCAATTAATTTGGGTGATAAGTGAAATTCAAACAAATCTATCGCTGAATCTTTGCAATTTAATTCATCGTGGGTTAACAGTGGAGGCGCTAGGGGTTATGTGTTCTATTGGTAATTTCAAATGGCCTTTTGATTCGCACACGAAGTAGCAATTAATGCAAGATTTGGAATTAATTAGTCCCTTAAATGCTCTGAATCTAAACGTATCTAGCGCTAAAACGTCCCATCGTGTCTCTTTCTCAGTGGTTGGATCGAGGATCAGGGATGTGCTATGGATTTGTTTATTGATATAATTCTGTGAAAAACCTATGACACCGATCGATTTCATTGTATGGTGCTGACGTGGTAAAACTGGCTCGGGACACATGGTTGTGAATACTGGTGACTTAACTCATGAGTATTAGTCAAAGTCGGGACTTTCTTCAAGTTGTGCATTCTAAACTAATCTTGGGATCACCGATGCCAAAAATATATTGGGGGATGGAAATTAGGGATAAACTTATCACGTGTATTTTCAGATTAGCTTCCTCAAAAAGCTCTCGATGTCGAAATGCTTCAGGAATTGGTGATTGGAGAAAAAATTTAGTGTGGTCAGAATGTTTGTCACAATTCAGTTTTCTATGATTTCAACAAGCACATTGGGTATCGGCTATCGGCGATATCGTTTCTTTCTTTTTAAATGTTTTATTCCCTTCTCCTTTTACCAATACCGAAGGGGATCGGCTATTGGTGATCTCTGTATGTGATACTTTTTAAGAAACAAAACTCCCTTTCATCGTTACAGGTGAATATTGACACTTAACAACTGGGGTTATCTAAGTGATTCCTTTTCACCTTTTAATTTCTTCCGATGTCGAATCTTGAGCACGTCGGGTGAAGTGATTTAGTTGTTGATTCCTTATTTAAGTGTTAATACTTTTAAATTCATGATGTTTCATAGAGTTAAATAAAACTGAAAATATAATGAGATTCAAAAGAACAATCAAAGGAAAAATAATTCTCAAAAGGAAAATGAATTCAGACAGTGCAAAGATCAAGTGGTACCTAAAAAGAGAAAAATTGACATAGGATTTTTAGGGTGTGTTGAGTGCCCAACAAATGGCAACTTATTGGGTGAAATAAGAAACTTTGTTCCCTCCTTAGGCTCAACTGATGCAAAAGATGATTAGAAACTTAACTGGTTTTCATCAGAGCTTCTTTTACCCTTGTATTTGGAATTTCCCCAGTTGATGCATATGGGCCTACCTATGGGGTTTTTAATATTTATTCCACCTTATTTTCTTGTAACCTTGACTTACTCCCTCTTTTGATAAGATTCTAGTAGAGAATTCATTGGCGCTAGGCCTTTTAGTTACCCTCATTCATTTTCTATGGCATTGCTCCACTGCCAGCAAGCGTCCATAGCCTCGATGGAGTCACACCGATGTCATAGAACATACTTCACTACCAACAATCGTCCATATCCCCAATGGAGATATCTTCATACCCTCTCCTACTCTGCACTCATTTGATATAGCTAACTTTTATTTCGGTTGAATTCCATGAGAGAGCGGGAGAGGAGGACGTTTGTTATTTGAAAATGATGAGGTGGTTAAGGTGAAACTCACTAGCTCTGTCTTTGAGGTGCATGTAGTCCTTTCCATATTGCTATATTTCCTTTAATATTTTACCATACCACTAAGGAGACACTTTCACATTTCTCCAAAGTTGTTCATTTGCGCAGGCTAGATAGAGAATCCCTTGAAACAACCGCAGGTTCCTCAACATTTCTTGTGTTCGTATGTGAGCATCAATTTAGGAAGAGAGTTCGTTATGTCGCATGATTTGAGGCCAACCATTGTTTTTATAAACACAATCTTTCAAAGATCAGAATCATGATCGCAAAAAAAAAGAAGTAAAAATGCAAAAAGATAAATCGACGCATCAAAAATAAACACAAATATATATATATATATATATATATATATATATATATATATATATATATATATATATATATANATAATGAAAATATTGTTTCAGGGCTTGGCCATTCACTGGGAGAGAGTCAAATTCTCCCCTCAGATTCTGTAGATGATATGTACCTAATCCAATCTTCTCATCCACCTGGAAAGGTCTGAGCCATAAATTTTGAAACTTAGAATGTTTTCCTTTAGTTTCATTCACTCTTTCCCATTTCAGGACTAAATCTCCTACCTCAAAATTCTTCTCTTTAGCCTTATTCTTATCAAACCACCTTTTAACTATCTGTTGGTGGGCTACGAACTTTGATTTATCCTTATCCATTTATTCTTATAACATGAGAAGGGTGTCAATTCTTTGTTTTATGACTGATGAGGGCTCCCCTCTAGAATCTTGGGCAAGTTGAAGAGATGGAAGACAAAGCTTGTTCAAGAGAATGGCTTCCTACCCGTATACTAGAAAGTATGGGGAATTCGCTATAGCTTCCTTGGGTGTAACTCTATCTGCCCATAAAGCGTTATGGAGTGCAATATTCCAATTCCTCTAGTTGTCTGCAAATGTTCTCTTTAATATTCCTACTAAGTTCTTATTTGTTGATTCTGCTACCCTGTTTCTCTGTGGATAATAGTTTGTTGAGTATTTAATTATGATTCCTTTTTCTAGAGAAAACTTTGTTAATACGGTGGAAGAAAAGTAAGATGCATTATAAAAAACAAGGATACAAGGGACACCGAACCTTGTGATTAATTATTGTTCTATGAATTGTATTACCACCTTCTCCTTTACATAAGTTAGAGGAATGGCTTCGGTCCATTTTGTGAAATAATCAGTGGAAGTAAGTATACAATTCTGTTGTTTTGAAGAACTTGGTGTAATTTCCCCTATGATATCTAACCCCCATTTCTCAAAAGGCTTAGAAAAAGTCACTAGTTGGAGTGGAACCACTGCTCTCTTCTCCCTCCCAACACTTATTTGACAAGTTTTACAGTTTCTAGCATATGTCTGAGCGTCCTTGAACAAAGTGGGCCAATAATAGACAACTCTTAGTATCTTATGAGAGGTAGTGTCTCTTGCAAAATTTCCACCTCCAGGACCATCATGGATCTCCTTCAGGACCTTGTTTGCATATTCATGTTCGAGACATCTTAAAATTAGTCCATCGTAATTAACCTGGAAGAGTACTGAAATTACGAGGTGATATTGTGTGGAATTTAACCCAAGAGCTCTCCTTTCCATAGGGTTTAGGTTTTTTGGGAAAGTCCCATGATGAAGGGAATTTTTCATACCAAGACTCTTGTCCTAGGGAAATCTATGAAGCTTCATCACACCATAATTCCATTTCATTCTCCCATCCAGGGTCTTCATTTACTTGGTCTTGAGATTCTGCTACCAGTTTTCATAAACCTTGTCCTTTAACAAGATTAGTAGGTTTTATATATATATAAAATTATTGAACCACTTCCATCTAGTTTCCCTTTCTTTCCCCCATATCTTGTTGAGTAAATAGGGATCAGACTACAGGGTGAGGTACGATCACTTTGGTGTGGTTCTTGAGGATGTAAGATCTGAAGTGTTTGGTTTTCTTGTATACTGCATAGGCTTGTTTATCTATAGAAGGGTAATTTAGTTTGGCACCTTAGAGGTTAGTGCTCATGAATGATACCTCATATTCATTGTTATTATCATCCATATGAGTTAATACTGTGGCTAACAATTGGTTGGAGGCGAAAGTATAGAGGAAGAAATATTTGTTGAAATCAGGGCTTCACAATACGGGGGATTGAGATATTGTAGTCTTAATATTGTTGAATCACTTATTTCGTTCATCATCCCACTTAAATTCAACATCTTCACAAATCATTTTTTGTAAGGGCTTGATAGTTTCCACAAAGTCAGGGGTGAATTTCCTCACAAAGTCCATTTTCCTGAAGAATGATTGCAAAGATTTTCTATTGTGAGGTAATGGAATCTGAGCTATAGCCTTAATTATTTCCGGATCTATGTGAATGTCATCTTGATATCTTATGTGGCCTAACAACTTACCTTCCTCAACACTGAAAATAATTTTCTTAGGGTTTAAGGATATGCGATATTTCCTACACCTTTTGAAAATCTGGGTTAAGTGTTGGATGTGATCTTCTTGGTTCTTTGAATACACAATCACGCCGTCCAAGTAGAATACCACACACTTTTTGATTAGTCCCCAAAATTATACATCCATGGCCCTCTAGAAAGTTTCTCCTCCATTGATTGACCTAAAAGGCATACGCTTGTAAGAGAAGGTTCCCCACTTGGTTCAGAAGGTAGTTTTCAAGAGGTCTTCTTCTGAAACTAGAACCTGGTTGTAACCTGAGAAACTGTCTATTAAGGAGAAAATTTCAGAGACAGACAAGGTCTGCATGAGTTTTTCCATCGGTTGGACTATATAGTTGTCCCTTTATGAAGCTCTGTTGAGATTTTTGAAATCTACGCATAGGAAAATCTCCCTAGACTTTTTTCCTTACAGGAACAAAATTTGCTACCCATGCAGAGTGTCTAACCTGGAATATAATTTTGGCATATAATAGTTTCTTTAAATCCTGACACATGAGAGGTTCCAGGGAAGGATGATACTTTCGAAGCTTCCACTAGAAGAGTTTCACTTCAGGTTTTAATGGGATAGTGTGTTGAATTATATGGGTATCATAAGTTTTTAGATCTCAGTAGGACCACACAAAGACATATTGATACTATCTGAAGAGTTTAAGGTAGGCCTTCCTTTCCTCTTTAGATATGGTCTTGCTATGGTTTACATTTTTTGGGTCTTTCGGGGTTCTAAGATTTATAGTTTCATGCATGGGACAGGAACTACCAGTCTTTGCATTCTTTGACCCCTTAAATCATTCCCTTAGGTCAAAGAGATTTTCTAAATTAGCTATCCCCTTCAGTATTGTGTGAGACTTTGATTTTTCAACCAACTAATTTTTATGAGGGTTGGTTTTTGTTGATCATTCATGGAATACTTAATCATCAATTGCCAAGTCTCTAAAATTGTCTTGATTGGTCATAAAATTTATAATCTGCTCGTCTCCTTCAAAAACCTTCCAATTAGAAATATTCTTAGGTACCGAGGGTTTGTAGAGAAGTTCTATAGTGAACCAAGAGGCTTCATAATCATCTAGAGGTGATAGACTTGAAGTAGAAATGGCCAAAGTATCAGCAAGAATGTTCTTTGCTCTGGGAATCGTTGTAATGCTGAAATCTTCAAAAAGATCTATTAACCTATGTACCTTTTGTTGGTAATTCTTTAGGTGCGGAGAATTTCAATGTATGGTGTTCCTTACTTGTCTGACAATGATTTTGGATTCTCTGAAAACCTTTAATTCTTGGACGTTTAGGTCCGTGGCTTTCTTTAACCCGTGTACTAGAGCTTCATACTTGACAATGTTATTTGTGCATTCAAATTATAGTCTACAAGACAAGAAATTTTGTTTGCCCATCGGATTAACGAGAATACTATTGGAAATATAACTGAGAGAGGGGGGGGTGAATCAGTTATGTATATAAGATTGAAAATTTTCCTGTTATTTTCTGATTCTTTCTAGATTATTATTTAATGTGTGGTTGATAAATTAACATGCATATATATACAATATTTTATCAATCACATAGAATACACAGAGACATTGATTTTCATGAGGAAACCCATAAGGGTGAAAACCTCTTCTTCTTAGGATGTCAATCAAGCTCCAACTTTCATGTACATCACAATATTTGAGCTTCAAATCAAATATGAGGCTACAATATCTGATAACAAGCTACAACTTGCAGAGAGAACCAACTCTCAGATTTCTCTAGCACCAACTACATGGAAGCACCAACTCCCAAGTTTCTCTGGCACCCACTATATGGAAGCACCAACTCCTGAAATATTTTCTAGCACCAACTAGAATTTAGAGGACTAAAATCCTCCCTAGAACCACCCTACCACCCTGATTGAATATTACAAAACTTTCCTTACTTTCTCTGTCAATGATATGGTCTGTTACAGCTCCACGTCTCCTCTACCTTTTCCAACTTGTATGCTCTATTCCGCTTCTATACTTTGATTATTCTCCTTCTGCGCACACCCATGCCTCTATTCAACTTCTCTTCTTCCTTTACACTTTGTGTTGTATCTGCATTCTATATGCTACACCTCTGATCTCGAGTTCTCGTATACATAGTCACATTCTACCCACATGCATAACTATCAGAAAAAAAATCCTTACTCTTCTCTGTTTTGCATGTTTTTATCACGCCAAGTCCTCTACGAGATAATTCCCCCAACTCTTTGTCTTATTTGGTGGTTATGCTTATTCTGTTTGTCATCAGTGGCTGATCCTGGGATTATTTTCCTTCTCTGGTAGTGTGATCCTTCATCTTCTCTATCATAGTTGAGCTTATCCTCTATGTTACCGTTACAGTCTTTAGCACTTTTCCATATGTAAATTCTCACTAGATGAGTATTCATTCCATTGGTAGTCACCTCGAGACTCTTCATCTCCTCTAGAGATCACCCTAAGGCTCTTAGAATTCTCTGTCAGTTACAACCAGTCATTTTAGCTTCTTTGGATTTTAAGCCCCTTCCTTCACATGACCATTGGTGGTGACCATATGACTAACTAAAAGGTTCTTCGTGACTTCACGCATCAGATATTCTATTTTGAGTTGTCTCAATTCTCCCAACTCATGATCTCCGAAGTGGAGCCTAGAAACACTAACTCCTTCCCTTATTTTCCACTGATGTGACCTTAGCTGTGACTAGGGTCTAAGAAAATGGGTGCTTCGTGACTTCGCACATTAGATATTCAGTTGTGAGGTACCTCGATTCTCCCAACTCATGAAATCCAAAGTGGAGCCTAGAAACACTAGCTCCTTCCCTTATTCTCCATTGACGTGACCACTATATATGACACATGACTTAATCTCCTGGGGGCTTCGTGACTTCATGTATTGGGTAATCTGTTGTGAGTTACCTCAATTCTCCCAACTCCTAAAACTCATAGGTAGAGCCTAGAAACACTATCTCCTTCCCATACTCTCTGTTGATGTGACCACTGGCTGTGACTTGGGGCCAAGCACTTCGAGAATTCATGTTTCACAAACTCGCGAGTTAGATCTCCTTCTTTCTCCAATGTTCAAACTCCTAAGCTCCGAAATTCATTGTGCCAAATGAACAGTCCACAACCTTCAGTGATCCAACGACCCAGATATTTCCTTCACGAATCAAGACTTCATGACTTCACATTTCATCTCTTATCCGATCGATGACCCATATCAATGTATGATCTGATGGTCCAAATTTCATCACGACTTCACGTTTTTGGATTTCATAGGTTATCTAACCTCCCTTCTTCCAATTACCTAACTCACACTTGCATCAAATCAACGACCCACAATCCTTCCTTGATCAACGGCTGGGATCACCTTTTGTATTTTGGAATTTCACGTTTCACAACTTCGTGCTTCGCGATGTCGAAAGTTGGCTCACCTCCCTTCTTCTGATTCCCAAAATTGCACTTGCGTCAAATCAATGACCCATAATCCTTCTTCCAACCAATGGCTATGTTCTCCTTCATGAACTCAGACTTCGTAGAGTCAATGCTGTCTTGCGTTCTTCTTTTCTTATCCTATCCCTCTACTTCAGAATGATCCAATGGTTGTTAGGTATTCCTCTCGACTTGGAATAATTTCTAAGTGTCAAATTCCTCGACCTTTTATCCTTCTATGATTCCTTATGACTTTTGGGTCTCGTATGCATTTCTAAAAATGCTATCTCTCCTGAGCTTTGGCAATGAAGTTAACCTCGTCCCTGGCGCACACTTGTGCTTTGCGTGCAACTCTATGCTATTCTTCCCGAGCTTCGATACTTGAAACAATTTCTCCTTGCTGCCAATATGCCATCGTTATTATTGTTCTTTCCATCAATGACAAGCACACTCTTCCTATAAACATGCCAACAATATCCCCCTTTTGCATTGATGGCAACCCTGAAAGGCTACACTATTCTACTTAGACCTCCAACTGTAGCATCCAGACCACACCTTTTCTCCCCCTTTGACATCAATGTCAAAGAAAACATACTCCCCCTGAGTTGTTGTAGTACTTTTCAGAAGTATTATATATTCAACCAACACAAACTCCCCCTGATAGATAGATGAGTTAGCTTGATAATGGGGTCACACCCAAATTCTAGTGTAGATACTCAAACTGAGCTTTTGAAAGTGGTTTAGTGAAGATATCAACAATCTAATCTTTCGATGGAATATAATGCAAAGAAACAACAGTGTTGGTCACTTGTTCCCTCAAGAAGTGATATTTGATGTGTATATGCTTGGTCTTGGAGTGAAATACAAGATTCATTGACACACTGATTGCACTACTATTATCACAATGAATTGGGATCAATGTAGTATATTTTACCTCCAAGTCTACAAGTGTCTAAATCATCCACGATACTTGGGTACAACAAGTGGCAAGTGCAATGTATTCAACTTCTATAGTTGATAAGGAAATGGAACCTTGCTTCTTTCTCAACCATGCTACAAGTGAATCTCCTAAGAATAATGCATTGCCACTCGTGCTTTTCCTTTCATCCACGCATTTAGCCAAATCAACATCTGAATAGATTGATAGTTGAAAATTTTGATTCCTAGGATACCATAGGCCATAGTTCATTGTTCCTTTCAAGTGTCTGAATATTCTATTGATAGCTAACAAATAACTTTGTTTAGGTGTATCCCGATACCTTCCTACCATGCCAACAACATGCATTATGTCTGGATGGGATGTTGTGATGTAAAATAGGTTGCCTATCATAGACCTATATGAACTCTGATCAACATCGGGTGAATCATGATCCTTTATTAACTTGCATCCAGTGGCCACATGTGTGCTCACAGGGGTAGAATATTCCATTTGAAACCTTTTTAACATTTATCTTAGATATCTTTCCTGAGAAATAAATATTCCTTCAGACCTCTGAGTAATTTGCAGACCAAGGAAAAATGATAGTTCCCCTATCATAGACATTTCAAATTTAGACTGCATGGCAGAAGCAAACCATTCTACCAATGAAGCATTATTGCTTCCGAAGATGATGTCATTTACATAGACCAACACAATGAGAAAATCATTATCCTCTGTTTTGACATACATATTGCAATCAACTATTCCTCTATTGAACCCTTCGTCTTGAATATACTTATCCAATTTGTAATACCAGGCATGAGGAGCTTGTTTCAACCCATAAAAATCTTTCTTCGTCTTGCAGACAAAGTCAAGGTTATATGACAGTTGGAAACCCTCTGGTTGTTCCATATAGACTTCTTCTTTTAGATCTCCATTTAGAAAAAATGACTTAACATCCATTTGATATACTTTAAACTTTTTATGACAAGCATATGCAAGAAACATTCTAATAGCTTCTAATCTTGCTACAGACACAAATGTTTCATCAAAATCCAGTCCTTCTATTTGAGAATACCCTTTGCAGACCAATCTAGCATTATTTCTTACAATATTTCCTTGCTCATTCATCTTATTTTTGTAGACCCATTTGGATCCTATTTCATTTTTATTTTCTGGCCTAGGAACAAGTTCCCAAGTGTCATTCTTTTTAATCTGATCTAGTTCCTCATTCATGGATTTTAACCAATTTAGATCTTTATTGGCTTCATGAAATTTCTTGGGTTCCACCATGGATATGAAGGCTATATGTGATTGCTCGGTGTCTTTGATTATCCTTCTTCTGGTTTGTACACTTTGTCTTTCTCACCAATTATTTGACTTTCAGGATGATTCTTTTGAGTAATTTTGGAGGAACGATTTGATGTTGATTGTTGTCTTGACTCTTCTTGTCTGGGTGTCTCTTCTCCACCTAATTGATCATCTTCTTGTGACTCTCATATTTTTTGTTCTTCATATTATTCATCTGAATTGGTGCTTATTCTCTGTTGATCTTTTACAAGAGCTTGTTCATCAATTTGAACATCAATACAGTCTACTAATTTATGCATTCTTTTGTTGAAGCATCTGTATCCTTTAATGTTCATTGCATATCCTAAGAAGATACCTTCAATTATTATACCATCAAATTTTCCCAGATGATCATCATTATTTTTGATGTAGCATTTACTTCCAAATGCTTTGAAGTGCTTGATTGATGCAGGTTGAACAAACCATGACTCATATGGAGTTTTATCATTGTTCGTCCTTAGATGTGGTTTGTTTATATATGAACAGTTGTGTGAACAACCTCCACTCAGAAGGGTTTTGAAATGTCCCTTTCACTCATCATATACCTTGCCATCTACTGAATTTATCTATTTTTTCATTCTACAACTCCATTTTGTTGAGGAGAACCTGGAATAGTATATTCTTTTTTAATTCCATGTCTTTCACAAAATTCTTTGAAATCTCTTGACATAAATTATCCTCCCCTGTCTGAGAGAATTGCATTTAACTTCCTTCATGTCTGATTCTCAGCTAACACCTTAATCTTTTTGAACTTCTCAAACACATCAGATTTTTCTCTCAGAAAGGAAACCCACGTAATTCTAGAGAAGTCATCAATGACTAGCATAAAGTAACATTCTCCTCCAGTTCCTTCCTTTTGCGATGGTCCACACAGATACATATGAACAATTTAAAGTGGTTTCTCCGAAGATGTGAAACTCTTCGATTTGAATTGAGCACGAGTCATCTTCCCCATTTGACATGATTCACATACAAATTTATTATGCTTAGATATTCTTGGAAGGTCTTTCACAACACCTTCATTATTCAATTTGACAATATGATCAAAAGTCAAGTGTCCAAAGCTTCTGTTCCATAACCAACTTTCATCAAATTTTCTTAAATGACATGTCTCCTTATCTTCCTTCAGAACATATACATTGTTTTCAGTTCTAACCCCTTTTGCAATCAACTCTCCTGTGTTTACTATCTTTATTTTACAATTCTTGGCAGTGAAAGTGACTTCATATCCTCTGTCACATATCTAACTGAAACTAAGAAGATTATGCTTTAAACCATCAACAAATAATACATCTTCATCTTTGCTTCTTCCATTACTTAATCTTACTAGACCATTACCTATGATCTTTCCTAGAGCATCATTTCCAAAGGTTACACTCCCTAATTTATTTTCTTTGAGTAGTAGGAACTTACTTGTGTCACTTGTCATATGATTGAAGCATTCGTTGTCAATATACCGGGGGTATTTTTGTCTTTAATCTGACAACACTAATCCACACTTGTTATCTTCATTCTTCTTCTAGACCTTGACATTTTTATCTCTGTGATTTGAATCTGGCTTATAGTTCTTTAATCGAAAGTCTGAAGCTTTATGTCCATAATTATGGTAGATGTAACATTTTGGTTCATTGAATAAAGGATCATAACGATTGTTATGTTTAATCTACATCCTTTTCCCATTCATCACATGATTTGCAGTCTGTGGTTGTTTGTTAGTTGGTTGTATCATTCTTTGTTGTGGAAGATATTTATTTCTTGGTTGTCTTGATTGCTCATGTCTAAATATTAAAGAACAATTTACAACTTTGTGGCCAAAGTTAGAGCAGTAAATAAAACATCGATAGAAAAAATCTTTGTACCTGGAAAATGGTTGTTTTCTTTGAGCAGGTGGTGTATTACTTCTTTGTTCTACAGATTTAGTTCTGCTAGCTCTTCCTTCACTCCTCCTTGGCAGTTGATTCTTTTCCTTTTTTTTTCTGTAGGCTTTTTTTTTTCAATGGTTGTAGATTTTACAAACTTGATGGATTCTTTGTTTCTTGGCTGACCACTACTTGATACCTCTGTAGAATTCCTGCAAAAACCCCGATAGATCTAGAATTCTAATTAAATTGAACACATGCAATTTGATGATATTCAAGAGATGAGAGAAAGTTTTTTCTCCATAAATCAAAGAATCATATTAATCATAAATGAATATACATGAGAAACCATCCTCAAAAAGAAGAGAGGAGGTGAATATATAGAATTTCCAACATAGAAATTCTAGTAAAAAAAAAATAGAAATAGCTAAAATAGGTGTCATAAGCTAAGGAAGACCACATAGTTAGACCTAGACCGCTAAAGATACATGTCACACACTCCTTAATTTCCACAAGAGTTAATTGATGTGCATTAGCTCACTTAAGATCACTTAACTGACAAGAGAAGTAGTTCCAACTCACTTAACTGACCCGAAATGGTAGTTACTAATAATAGTAACAGAAAAAATCATTAATTAAGGAATAAATATCTCACTCAAAGAGGAGGTGAACATTACCCAATAATAGATGAGTTTTTCATGGGGGAGTTGGAATAAAGCAAAGAATAAATCAAGAATAAATCAAGAAAAATCAAGAAAATCAAGAACCGAGAGTTGAGTCTTGATCTAAAATTAGCAGTTTTCCCTCAAATCTAGGGATGAGGTGCCCTTATTCTGTATGTGGAAAAATTAGGTGAAATAAAGTGTAAATGAATGTATTAACCAAGATATAGGAGTCTAATCTAGGAATAAACTAATGTAAGTTAGGGTTATTCTCCAACACCCCCCCTTAAGCCTAACTGTAATGACAAAAAAAAATTGAGTCCCGACAACTTGGCCATTTTAGGTACTCATTACATAAAAGAATTCCTCATGAAAAGAGGAAAGAGGGAAAAAATCGTGGGAAAACCCTCCCCCCCAAAAGAGGAAAAAAAATGTTGAGTGGCCAAAAGTGACCTACTTAGTTGTCTCCACCACTCCAAGCATAGCTCTCAATTCTGAAAATTTCTTTTCAGTGAAGGACATGGTGAAGATGCCTGCAACCTCAGAGTGTGACTTTGGATATGAACCAAGTGAAATATATCAATGTATGGGAAGAAAGGGTTCTATGGCAGCCAAGGCTTGAGGAGCCCCAAAAAACTGTGATCTAGTCCTTCTTGTATCCGCAAGATCACTGACTAGTTCACCCGCATCTTGCAGGGTTTTCTCTACCCAAGTTGGCAAATGAATTGGAGAAGCCATGAACTTCTCCTAATCCTCTATATCAAAACTTAAAGTCTGATCTGATGGCTGTTCTTAAGTGCTCTAATAAGTTTCTGACTCCTCCTCATCAGTGACAACAAGCGGTTCCTCGGCAGGGTCTTCTAAAAAATCATGTAGTGATTCTTCTTCAAGCTTCACACTTCGATCTAGAATGAAATTTTCAGTGTGAGAGTCCAGAAATATATATCCTTTGACACATTTAGGATATCCAACAAATATTCATTCAACACTTTGAGGCTCCAAAGCCTTCCTCTTATCTGTCGGAATGTGAGCCCATGCTCGTGAAGCAAAAATACTAAAGTGTGACACTTTCGGTTTCTTACCGATCCAACATTCAAAAGGACTGGTGCCTTTGAGTGATTTGTGAGGAAATCAGTTCTTAATGTATTCTGCATAATGAATAGATTCATCCCATATCTTTGGAGCTAATGATTTCAACTGTAGCATACAATTTTCCATCTCATTTAAGGACTGTTTTTTCCTCTCTGCAACACCGTTCTGTTGTGGTGTATATGGCATTGTGTGTTGTAGTTGTATACTAATTGAAGGCTGTGGGAATGGGCCCATAATGTCATTGTGAATCAAACCAAGTGGTGAAGAAGATCTCTGTGCCTTCCCTTTGTCAAACTTTTTCTCTGGATTCTTGCCAAGAATTCATCCTTGACATACACCGCTTGTGAATTTAATAGCTGGCAATCCTTCTACCATGGTTTCCTTGCTGAGTTGATGCAAGTAATTATAGTTTAGATGGCCAAATATTTCATGTCATAACCTGATGATATCATTACATAGTGACGTAAATACAGTGCTAATATATTTAGGAACAAAGTGGGAGAAGAAATACAAACGAGAACCATGATCTGCAATTCCATGTGCAAGTTGTGAGCCTGTGGAAATGTCGGTAATCACTACGGAGTGCAGAGTGAAATCCACCTTCCTTCCAGAGCCAGAATGATTGATTTGATATATCGAGAAAATATTTTCAGACAGCGAGGGTACATGAAGCACATTTTTGAAGCAGCCCCCTTCAAGATCAACAATTCCTTCTCCGTACACCTTTGCGGGTGTGGCATCTCCCAAGTAAATTGGGGATCTAGTGCTTTCTTTGATGGAGGAAAATTCATATTTTGATGCATCCATATGGTTCAATGCACCTGAATCAAGGATCCAAGCTGATGGAGTGGATGTGACATCCATTAAATCATGACCATCTCGTGATCTCCCTCCTGTTCTGTTATCATCTTTCTTCTTTGCATTTTTGGGCACCGTGAGATTGTGCTGGTGCAATTTCCTAGCCATCTCATTGATAGTCTTCCTCATGCAATTTTATTCGGGATGCAAACATTTGGAACAGTAGTTGCAAAGTGTTCTTTTCTTCTTCTTCTTCTTACCCTTAGGCTCAAAAGAGTTCTCTGAATATTGTGCGAATCTCTCCTTCTTCGATTCAGGAAATTTACCTGTTCCTTTTTCCTTGTCTTTTCCACTGCTCTTTGGAGCATCAATAGCCACAAGTGCTTGGTTCTTGGAACGCTTGATGTCACCCATTTTGAATAAATTAGATTTCTCTTGAGTTAATGTTGCAATTAAATCATTCAATGGAGGCATTTTCCATTTTTCCTGAGCCAATTTAGATGCTTGAAAAGACGACACAAATACGGAATATCCAGGGCCTAGTTTCGAGAGAATTGAAAGGATGAGTTGTTCTTCCCCTTTCGTGAATCCACATGCATTAAGTTCAATTAAGAGGGATTTGAACTTGGTGAAGAATTCTTCCAAGTTTTTGAAATGAATTGGACTTAGGGATATGAGTTCATTCTCCAGTTGATGCACTCTCATTGCATCCTGCTTGCCGAATAGTCCTTCCAATGTGGTCCAGACCACATCGAGAGTAGTGGCTCCACTAACATGAAAGAGGAGATATATGGAAATTTATAGTCATATCATCCCAATTGCTTCATCTAATTTATTGAAATACTTTATCTTCTCCGCTGCAACAGTCGGTTCTTTCTTCGTTCCCATTGTTACCCGGTAAAGCCCTTTGCTTCGGAGGAGCAGAGAGATCTCTATCTTCCATTCGAAGTAATTGAAAGGATTTAGAATGAGTTTTTGGGCTGAAAGGGATGATCCATTTCTTCTTTATACACCTCCTGATGATCTATACCTACAAATAAAACTGTTTACAATCCACTAGATTCAATCTAGCTCTGATACCATGTAGAATTCCTGCAGAAACCCCGATAGATCTAGAACTCTAGTTAAATTGAACACATGAAATTTGATAATATTAAAGAGATGAAAGAAAGTTTTTTATCCATAAATCAAAGAATTATATTAATCATAAATTAATATACATGAGCAACCATCCTCAAAAAGAAGAGAGGAGGTGAATATATAGAATTTCCAACATAGAAATTCTAGTCAAAAAAAGCTAGAAATAGCTAAAATAGGTGTCATAAGCTAAGGGAGACCACATAGTTCGACCTAGACCACTAAAGATACATGTAACACACTCATTAATTTCCACAAGAGTTAGGTGATGTGAATTATATCACTTAATCTCACTTAACTGACAAGAGAAGCAGTTCCAACTCACTTAACTGACCCGAAATAGTAGTTACTAATAATAGTAACGAAAAAAATCATTAATTAAGGAATAAATCTCTCACTCAAAGAGGAGGTGTGCATTCCCCAATAATAGATGAGTTTTTCATGGGGTAGTTGGAATAAATCAAGGATAAATAAAGAAAAATCAAGAAAATCAAGAACCCGAAGTTGAGTCTTGATCTAAAATTAGCAGTTTTCCCTAAAATCTAGGGATGAGGCACCCTTCTTCTCTATGTGGCCAAATTAGGTGAAATAAAGTGTAAATGAATGTATTAACCAAGATCTAGGAGTCTATGCTAGGTATAAACTAATGTAAGTTAGTCTTATGCTCCAATAACCTCTTCATAACCCAAACTAGTTTTCAACATTGGATTCATTTGTTGATTCAGAATGGAGGCTAATCCTTCTGAGGATTTAATACTTGTTAGATTATGATGATATAAGGCCTGCAAATTATCTAGATATTTTTTGACAGTCACTACTTCAGCTTCCAATTTTTCACCTTTTGTTTCGGCTTCCTTCAATTGTTGTTTGAGGATGTCTTCAATCTTCTTAGATTATTCTAACTTAACCTTCAATAGAGCAATTCATTCAAATGGTTCATTGCATGTTTTCTCATACCTGAGAAATTACTGTTTTTATTTTCTTTTCTTTTCTCTGAGTCTATCAATCTCTTCCATGGCACTTATGAGTTCCACTTCAAGATCTACTACTGCTTCACAATCAGTGAACTCACTTCCTGTATCTTCAGTGTTTATATCTTCTAAAGCTATTAGCATGATATCATTTATTTTATCTTCAATAGAAGAGTCACTACTTTCATCATTTGAGGGATCATTATCATTGTTTACACAAAGGAATTTCTTCTTACAATTATTCTCTTTATAGACCTTCTTGTGTTTGTGCTTCTCTTCATCGTCATATGTCTAATCCTTTATTTTGTGAGGAAACTTAGATGAAAAATGACCTATATTACCACATTTGAAACATTTGAAGGGAATTTTACCTTTGTATTTTCCTGAGCCTTTCTTTAGTCTTCTCACAAAATTTGCTTCAATCTCATCTATATCGAAGTGTGTGTTTTTCTCTTCTTTCAAATATGCCTCTCTTGTAGTGGATTTACCTTTGGTGATTCTGATTTCATAAGAAGTTAGGGTTCCGAGAAGTTGATCTAGTGTCAACATTTTGAGATCAACTATTTTCTCTATAGCAGAGACCTTTGAGTTAAATCTATCATGAAGAGATATTAACATTTTCTGGACTAGAAATGATTCTTTTATCGTTTCACCTAGGCCTTTCATAGTGTTGACAAGTTATTCTATACATAATAAGTACTTACTGATAGTTTCATCTTCATCCATATTTAACTGCTCAAATTCCATTCTGTGATTATGAAGTTTTGCATCTTTCACCTTTTCATTATCTTCATAACTACTTATCATCTTTTCCCACATAACTTTTGTTGAATCATAGTGCATGCCTTTGACAAAATCAGCTTCAGCAAGTCCACTGAGGATGACATTAATTGTTTTTTCATTAAAACTAAACTCCAACTTATCATCTTTTGAGGCCAAGACTACAGGCTTCACATATATCATCTCAACAACATCCCAAACATCAACACCCAAAGACATAAAATGTGTCCTCATTCTTATTTTCCATAAGGAAATTTTTTTTCCTTCAAACAGAGCGGGTCTATTAGTTGAACTTCCATCATGACTAGTCATGTTCAATATTATGGATCTACTTTTGATCAAAGGCACCAACTCTAATACCAATTGTTGGAAATATAACTGAGAGGGNGGGGGGGGGGGGTGAATCAGTTATGTATATAATCTTGAAACTTTTCCTGTTATTTTTTTATTCTTTCTAGATTATTATTTAATGTGTTATTGATAACTTAACATGCATATATATACAACATTTGATCAATCACACAGAATACACAGAGACATTGATTTTCATGAGGAAACCCATAAGTATGAAAGCCTCTTCTTCTTAGGATGCCAATCAATCTCCAACTTTCATGTACATCACAATATTTGAGATCCAACTCAAATATGAGGCTACAACCTCTGATAGAAAGATACAACTTGTAGAGAGCACCAACTAGATGGAAGCACCAACTCCTAGATTTCTCTAGAACCCACTAGATGGAAGCACCGACTCCTCGAATATTTTCTAGCACCAACTAGAATTTAGAGGACTACAATCCTCCCTAGCACCACCCTACCACCCTGATTGAATCTTACAAAAATTTACTTACTTGCTCTGTCTCTGATATGGTCTGTTACATCTCCATGTCTCCTCTGCCTTTTCCAACTTCTATGCCCTGTTTCGCTTATATACTCTAATATTTCTCCTGTTGTGCACACCCATGCCTCTTTTCAACTTATATTCTTCCTTTATACTCTATGTTGTATATGCATTCTATACTCTGCACCTCTGATCTCCAGTTCAGTTCCTATACATAGTCACATTCTACACAGATGCATAACTATCAAGAGAAAAAAACCTTACTCTTCTATGTGATGCATGCTTTTATCACGCCAAGTCCTTTGCGAGATAATTCCCCCAAATCTTCATATTCTTTGGTGTTTATACTGATTATGTTCATCATCAGTGTCTTATCCTGAGATTCCTTGTCTTCTATGGCAATGTGACCCTTCAAATTCTCTGTCACAGTTGAGCTTATCCTCTCTATTATAGTTACAGTCTTCAACACTTTTCCATCTGTCAATTGTCTCTATGATTAGTCTTCATTCCACTGGTAGTTACCTTGAGACACTTGAGCTCCTCTAGCAATCACCCCGAGGCTCTTTGAATTCTTTATCAGTTATAGCCATTCATTTTATCTTATTTGGATTCTAATCCCCTTCCTTCACGTGACCATCGACGATGACCATACACCTATCTAAAAGGTGCTTCCTGGCTTTGTGCATTGGATATTTTGCTGTGAGTTGCCTCAATTCTCCCAACTCGCAATCTCTGAAGTGGAGCCTAGAAACACTAGCTCCTTCCCTTATTTTCCATTGATGTGAGCTTCTCTATGACTAGGAGCCAAGCAAAAGGGTTCTTTGTGATTTCTCACATCAGATATTTAGCAACGAGTTGCCTCGATTCTCCCAACTCACGAAATACAAAGTGGAGCCTAGCAATGCTAGCTCCTTCGCTTATTCTCCACTGACGTGATTCATGACCTCATGTATTGGGTAATCTATTTTGATTTTCCTCGATTCTCCCAACTCTCAAAACTCTGAGGTATATCCAAGAGATGCTAGCTCCTTCCCCTATTCTCCATTGATGTGACCACTGGCTATGACTTGGGGCCAAAAACTTTGGGACATCGCGTTTCATGAAATCGTGAGTTAGATATCCTCCTATATATGATGTTCAAACTCCCAAGATCTGAAATTCATCATGTCATATCAACGGTCCATGACCTTCAATGATCCAATGACCCAGATCTCTCCTTAGCTAATCAAGACTTCATGACTTCGCATTTCATCCCTTGTTTGATCGATGACCCAGATCAGTCTGTGATCCGATGGTCTAGATTTCATCAGGACTTCATGTTTTGTGATGTCAAAGGTTATCTCACATTGCTTCTCCCGATTCTCGAACTTGTGCTTGCATCTGATCAATGACCCACAATCCTTCCTCGATCAATGACTATGATCACCTTCTGTATTTAAGAAATTCATGTTTCATAACTTCATGCTTCACGAAGTCAAAAGTTGGCTCACCTCCCTTCTTCTAATTCTTGAACTCGTGCTTGCATCAGATCAATGGCCTACAATCCTTCTTCCAGCCAATGGTTGTGATATCCTTCGTGAACTCGGTCTTCGTAGAGTCAATGATCTCCTATGTTCTTATTTGCTTATCCTATCCTTGTACTTCAAAATGATCCAATGGTTGTCGGGTATTCCTCCAGACATGGAAGAATTTCTAAGTGTCAAAGGCCTCAATATTTGATCCTTCTGTGAGTCTTGATGACTTGTGGGTCTCATTTTCATTTATGAAAACTCTATCTCTCCTGAGCTTTGGCAATGAAGTTAACCTCGGCCCTGGCGCACACTTGCACTCTATGTGCAAATCTACGCTATTCCTCCTAATCTTTGGGACTTGAAACAAGTTCTCCTTGCTGCCAATACGCCATCGTCATTGTTGTTATTTCCATTAATGACAAGCACACTATTCCTATAAACATGCCAATAGATACACCCTGCTCCTGAACCTTCTTATGATTTAGATCCATCAAAATATAGGGTCCACAATTCTAGGAAAAATGTATTATCTTCCTCTCTCCTATTACTTTCCTATTTTCCCTTTGTTTGTTCTATGATTTCTAACACAGGTTCCTGGGAGAAGAGGATTTCCTCTACCTCCATCGATAATTCTTCTCGAAATATCATTTTAGAATGTTGAGTAAGAGTGACATTAGATGAGAGAAGGGAGAAGTTCCAAAAGTAGGAATCAAAGGAGTAATTTCCTAGCACAAGGAATTATATCGATAAAGGTTCATTTAGGGTTTCTAGGTCAGTGATGGTATGTTTTAGATATCTTTCCATATCAATTATGATCAGGTTTTTGTGTCCCTTGAAGGCTAGCCAAAGGTGTGCCCAGTCTGTGCTAAAGTAGTCATTTAAATTTTCAGACCAATATCGACATAATAACAATCCATAAGCTTCTTGGATATCTACTATGATAATGTCAATTACTTGCACAAATTTAGGATGTGTTGCTATTCTGATCATTACATCTTTGAGTTCTCCCATGACCTTCACCTTGGTTCTGTCTAGTTGTATTACATGTTTATCACTTTTGAGGGGGACTACGTTTAATTTTTTGCAAATAGACAATGGCATAACATTAGAGGATGCTCCTGAATCAACCAAACAATTATGGAGGTTTCTGTTGTGGGGTATTCTACCCTACGGACTAACAAGCTAGGGATTTAAACTTGTACGCAGATCATGACCCTTCAGGAACAACTTTTAACCTTCTACCCGAATCTAAAACCCTTTTTCTCAGGCAAACATGGGAAGAATCAACTAACCTTTTTATCGATGGTTGAAGTAGATCCTCCGTTGAGCTTTTATCCCCTTGCTGCTGCTGCTCCTTCCAAAAATATTTCCTGCAATCAAGACAAAACTACGCATGCATGCTACTGATCTACTAGAGGGTTAGAGATTAAACATAAATCAAATGACATAGATAAGACTCATGTATTCAGGACGTGAAAAGTATCTTTTTCATTAATCTCAATATGAATCAAATTACAATGATTTTAGAGACCGGCCACCGTTCCTCGATCCTGATCCTGGGCTCCTCCTCTTCTTTGTCCTCCAACTGCTTTGCTTGAATTTCTCCTAAAGCTTGAGGAAAGGCTAAAGGGTTGGGACAATAAAGGACTTGGCTATTTTGGCAGAGTTTCTTTGCTATGATTTTTCCTCCTTTGAATAGTACCCCTACCCCTCCTTTTATACGCTAGAAGGAGCTAGGGTTTTAGGCGAACTCTCGGCCATGCATGGCTGGGAGTTCTAGTTAACTGACAAAAAGCTTTTCATCCCGGCGGAAACTTTCCTAATTTTTTTCTTTGTTAGGTAAACGTGGGTTGTAGTGGGCTAGCCCACGGTCCACTGCGTGCAGTAGAAGGCCAGCAAGCGGTCCACCGCTCCCAATGAGAGGTTAGGGCACAGATTGCTTGATTTAAGTGGTTTTGCAAGGTTTTATTCAGCATGGCTTTGGCAAGGAAGAGACATGAGTTGGCCTGATGCCAGGTAAGCCTGTGTGGTGCATTTTAGGGTTATAACAGATGCCCTCTAATGTGTGAGGTCAGAAGAGCATCTGATGGCCGAAATACATTACTAATTCTTTACCAATCTGTACTGATATGCTGAATGAGTGAGCCCAGGAATCAGGAATCGGGAAGTGCCATCTGCAAAAAATATCAAATGTCTCACCGAGGCGGGCATACCCATGCTCGGGATAAATCAGAACCATGGCTACCAATCAAATACACTGTAGATCCATGTCAAATAACTATAAAGAGTAGCCGCGAAAAATACACGGTGGAGATACATCTCGAAACCAGAGGGATATACATAGAAGGTATCCATCTCTCAGAAGCTGATTCGACCTGATGGATGTACTTCAGAGCTCGAGCAACAACTTCAAAGTCTTCTAAACTTGGGTAAGAGTGTAATGTGAGTGTACAACTGCACTACCTAGAGGTCTTCAACGGCTCGTCGGTTATGGACTTGATAATCTTGATGATCAGACTGAAGGCTTCAGTGATTTCGAACAAAGATTTGATTGGACATTCAGGATGGCCGAGTATGCGGACAAGAGACATATTGCAGAGTGGCCGACTCAGGCTAAGTAAAAAAATTCCCTTGGACAATAGCATGACAAGTGATAAGACTTAGGCAACATATCTGTTAATCGTAAGTCCACGAAGCAGGAGGCAACGCAAACTCTCCATATGTTTGGAAGAGTAACCAAACGGTGGAGGACACAACTCAATATAGTGAGCAAGGCTACCTAAGGTCATACTAAATCCCAAAGTCTGATGAATCAAACGGACATATGTGCTTTATCCAAGGGCAACTCATAATGCTGCCAATAAAGAAAATACTTTTCCCATCCTCTTTTTGGGGTATATTTGATTTTTTTTTGTTCTTTTTGTTGATTCGGAAAAAGAATAAAGGAATTTTATGTTACAGTGGAGGAACGAGGATAGCAAACATACAATCTCAAGGCACAAGGACAAGACTGATGTTCTAGGAAGTGATACTCAGGAAAAATCCTCCAGTGGCCAAAGGTGTTAAAATGAAAAAGCAAGTTGTTACTAGGCTGGTGGGTAAAGGATGCAAATGCGGTTGATAGAACACACCATGGTAACGTCCTTCGATGTAAGTTTAACGAGCCCAGAGAAGGGAAGCTCGGTGATTTTTCATATTTAGAGAGTCTGAAAAAGCATAAAAGGAAACTCCATTGGGGTACCTTTTTCGTCAATAGTCTATTTGGTTCGAAAAAGGGGTAAACTAGCACCGACTAGACGTCAATTCAAAACCATTTTAACGAGTGTGACAAAGACAAGATCACTCGGTGATTTTTTCAATTTTAAGGAGTTTGAAAAAAGATTAACTATGGACTCCGTCAGGAATATTCTTCTGGACCGTTTTAACGAGTGTGAAAGAATAAGGTCACTCGACAATCTTTTCAATTTTAGGGAGTCTGAAAAGAGCTTAACTATGGACTCCGGGGGGGTTTCTTTTTTTGTAAATTTAGTCCCTCAGGCCCGAAAAAGGAATAAAATTATACCTGAGGTTACTCTTCTAAAGAATTGGAATTCGATAGAGAATTCCTTTGTTCGTACAGTTGACCGTCCGGACCAAAAAAGGGGTAAACTACCGCCGGATAGACGTGACTTCAAATTTCAGTTTAATGAGCGTGAAAGGCCACAAGATCGCTCGGCAATCTTTTCATGTTTAGAGGGTCTGAAAAGGGCTTAAAAGGAGACCCGTCAATGGTTACTTTTCTCAGTTAATCCGGTCGAGATCGAAAAGCATAAATACAGTCTCGTCGGATGTTTCTTTTGGGTCTCAAAGAGAGCTTGAAAAACAACAAAGGTAGCCCATGATCGACACTTTGTGGGTCGATGTCAGGTATCGCTTCGTAAGACCAGGCAAAAACGTCGCATAACTCTTTGAAAAGATCCGTGTAAATCTGAATCTCTTCGGGGGAGCAATCCGCTCCGACGAAGACATTTTATACGACGCCGAGGGTTCGGGAGATATTGATAGGTATTGTTTCAGTGATAGTCGCCATATTTCCCTCAGCATAAATATCCTATGTAGCCAAGAGGTTAATGGGACAAGGCTGATCTCCCATCATGGTGATAGTGAATTCTCCTACCTCGATTCGTTGTAACTCCGGGAGGAAGTATGATCTGTGATGAAGATCTTCCCAGGGTTTTTCTGGACCAGTCATTGCTTCGATTATGGCTTCATCAGAAGGCAATACTAAGTCTAACGAATCGGTGTTGACAAGAGAATTCTGAGCCCAGATAGGCTCAAGGAGTGGATCCAACTCTGGTGCAGGAATTGGATTAGGAGTAGCTGAAGTTTGTTGAACCAAAGAGTACGCTACTTCAGTGGCCGACAAGGGCGTAGACATGCCCACATGCCCTGTCACATCCATCATGTTGGATGGGGAAGGAAGTGTCCACGGATCCTGAAAGTAAGTCATGTGGAACGATGAAACATGGAAAATCTCAGCCTTGTGGTGAGTCGATATAAACTTGACATCACCTTGAGGAGGTGGGTAGTCGAAGGTACCCATCAAATATGGGCACAAACCAACTCCTACATTGACGACACCAGCTTGAGGATTATCTACCATGGGAACTGTGGATGCCCCCAAGGCTGGGTCAGGTCGAGAGAAGGACAATTGATCAATAGTCACTATCCGGCCTTCATGTGGAAATAGTAAGACTCGGAAAACTGTAGTGACCACTGCTTGCATTGCATAAGTCCAACTACGACCCAACAATAGATTCTAACCGATGGGGGTGTCGAATACCTCTACTTCGACGCACACGGTCTTCCCTCCTAACTGCACAGGGAAAGAAGGGATGATTCCATGCGGTCGGAAAGAATGACCATCGAACGCAGTGAGGAGAGTAGGTGACGGAGACAACTCTGGTTGACCAATGGCTTTCCAGCATGCTAACGACATAACGCAAGTCGGAGCGCCCTCGTCTACCACCCTGCGGAAGATATTCCGTGTAAAAGTTTTAATGGGATGAGCCACTACTATCTGGAATGTGACGTGGTAAGGCAGACGAGGTTTCAAGTTAGTCGTATCTAACATTATGGTTCCTGGGTTACAAGTCTCAGTAGAGCCTAAAGCAGCCAACAAGGATTTTCTCTGAGCAGGGCAACTTTGGAGGACCTCCAAAGCAGACATAGCACAAGGGGTTTGGGACAAATATTCCACCACAGAGTAGTTCTGGGAATCCCTTGCATTTGGATTATGAGAAGCCCTCTTGAACGCACCTTTTGGAATGCACATCATTGTTTCACCCAACATCTTCTCAATCTGTAGAGGAAGAGATGGGATCTCGGCTTCTTTTCCCTTCTCAGAAGCACTTGGTTTTCTATAATCGTGAGATCTAGTCGTTATGAAAGAATCACTTTTCACCATATATACGTTCGCGGTAGATGGATTGTTTGGGGGAGGGCAGTTTTCTTGGCTGCCCCCTTTGCCACTTGTAGAGGCTTGATTCAAATTTTGCACATGTTGAAAGGGGTTAGTCAACACAGCTTGTTGTTGTTGTGTTACAAACTTTTGGGCCTTTGCAAGTCGAGGGCATAGGTGGGTTGAGTGGTCTTCCGCACATAGGTTGCACGGGTACCTTGCCTTCTTCCTTTCTATGGTGCCCTCACCAGCGTTATCATTCAATTTTTTATCCCCCTTACTCTTTTTGCGTTGTTTTTTCTTCCCCTCGGGCGGCTGGTTGGCCTTTGTGTTAGTCGTCTGTACGGAGTGTACTTTCGACGTTTGAGTAGGAGGAGCAGCCAAAGTAGTAGTCTGGCTGGCCGCTGAGTGTTGTATAGATAACTGCTGCAATTGTTTTGTCAATTTCTCAGCGGGCTTGGTTTGTGCCGAACCAACTATACCATCGGCATGTGGTCCGGCTCTCTGTCTGGTTTTGTCCAGAATCGATCGTGGTGCATACGGAAGGATGGTGTACAATAGACCAGACTGAGAATAAATAAGCTCAAACTGTTGAGCCCTCATGATGGCATCTTCCTCGAAGAAGACCCCTGGAGTCGCGACGTCTTTGGATAACTGTGGAACTAAAGACTTAAGGAAACACTCAAGTAGGAATGCTGGTGGGATGGGTACTTTGATAAGACTCTTTCAGCGTCGCCACTCTCGAATATGATCCGAGATATGGTCCACTGACGTCTACTCGAAATTGGCTAGCAACTCTGTGCCGACGTTGTATCTCACAGGTAACTAGAAATGGTTAAGGAAGGCCATCGCCAGTTCACCAAAAGAGGAATATCGTGAACGATCAAGATCTATGTACCATTTCGCGACACTCCCTATCAAAGTGCGTTGAAACAATCGCAACTGGACGGAGTCCTCTTTCAGTGAGTTAGATGAACACCATAAGTGGAAAGTAGTCACATGATCACCTGGATCTTCGTTAGGCTTGGCCTCGAACTTTGGGATGTCCGAAGGCTACTTCGTCGGCATAGGAGGCCAACGCGGATCGTGAAAAATAGGATCATTCAACAACCGTGTTAAATCCGGCAAGTGTAACGTCACCAAGAAAGGGAGTTTAGGTTGCTGTTGATAGCTGGGATAAGAGGGTCTTGGAGTTGGGCTGGCACCAGGTTGCTAGGAAAAGTTTGGTTGCTGGCATGGTTTCTGGTAGAAACCGTGGCCTTGACTAGCGTAAGGGTTTTTCATTTGAGGAGACATCATTTGCTGATTCCCCATGAAGGACATAGGATGTTGGGCATTCATCGTGTTTGATGGACTTTGGGACGGATTACCCCATGCCAGTCCTGATGGAAGAGGCATAGAAGTTTGTCCGGGGTTCCAATGGCTTTGGAAAGAGTTACCCCAGAACGACATTCCAGAGGATGGAATGGATCCTTGTGCTGAGTTCCAAGGTCCTGGTATATGTGCCACCAACGTAGGAATAGTACCCTGTGTCGGTGTAAACTGTCCAAATACAGGTGTGCCCCCAGATGGGAAAGCAGCAGATGTTAAAGTGTTATTACCAAATGTCTCGTTCCAAAGAAACGATGACGAACCTACCGGCTAAGTTTGTGCAGGTATTCCTTGACTCCCGGCTCCAAAAGGACTTGTGTGTGCGGGCTGCCCGGCGGACTGCTAATGCAATCCACCAAGCGAAGGGGACGAAGGAGGAATATGACCTCCAGTGTAAGGAAAAGCATTGAAAGGGACAAGAATTCCCCCAAGTTGACCTTGCAGAGGAGCATTAGAGCTCCCTGCCCCTAGACCCAAAGTCTGGAAAGTGGATGAAGTGAGTGCAGGACTAGTACCTGAAATGGGCATACTGTATGAAAACGGATCGCCTGACGTACTAGGTGTGTAAAGAGGTATGGCCGCCGCCATAGATGGGGTCGGTCCACTGTGCGACGTAGTTGTGGCCGAGACTGTGGTGGCTCGGACCGCCGACAAAGGCAAGTTAGGAGAAGCTTCTCCTGTGGTAGCAATAGTGATGGGAATGGAAGAATTCCCAGATGAAGTAACAGAGTTTGGTTCCATCACTGGGTTAGGCACTGACAAGAATTCGTAAAATTGAATTGGCACAATAATGTCCGGCCCAATATCAGTGTTTGAGGTTTCAACCAATCCAAGATTGGCGGTCGATTCCTCAGGGGGTTGTTCGGGATCAAAATCCCCGGTTTCTTCGAAAGACGCTTGATGGTCTAGCTTCCGCCTCAATGGTGGCGGGGGTGGCTCCAGTATAACCGGTGGCAGGCCCAGAAGCCTTCGTGACCGGCGGAGCTCCGAATCCTCCACTGTGTGAGAAGATTCACAACACGCTAAGGTATTCTACACGAACAAACAACAACACACACTAAAATAAAACCCCTAGAAGATAAATCAAGCAAGCACTAAACTAGTTGGAAGAACAGTTACAACAACCAACACTAGAGAAACTTACCGGTGCAAGTGCAACTCGAATACGGAAGAACCCTCCAGGTATACTCTGCAAAGCGTTGGTCTGATGTCCGTCCTAGGTACCGTGGTATACCCCCGCAGTCACCTGTGTATGTCCCTAGAAAATATAGGCAACTAGTTTGCTAGCACGTGAACAATCATCAGGCGGGTACAGTCGGCAGTCAGGTAGACCACAATGAGCAGGGTATCAAGCCCGAAACCTGTCAAGGGTATCGAGAGTAAATGGTCCGGAAGACGACTGAGGACCTCGAACGGATTCGAGACCCACGAAGCTCCATGGAAAATGCAAACGACGGAATCCCTTAACAGATCCTCTATATGTGTTCTCCGCAACGCTCGGTCCAGCTTTGGAGGGGTTATCTCCGCTACCTTTCCTTACGCGACCTCGTGTTTAGCCCCTGTGTTAGAGGGGGGTCCTAAATAACTTTCCGTAACTAGACTTATACACTTCCTATTGACAGACTGCAATGTTTGGTTTGGGTGGCCTTGGAGAATTTACTCTCCAACCTATTCCAAGGCCCTATTCCTGAGCTAGTGTATGCACCCTACAAACAGAAAAGTCTACTTGATTTTAATTAGCATTGCTTTTAATGGGCTTCTTAAGTCACAAGGTGTGAAAGTGAAACTGATGGTGTGAAAAAAAAGACTCAAAGCAAAATGCACAAAAAATGCGTGGAAACAAAAACTTTTACTAAAATGCAAAACCAACAACTTTTCAATGAAATACTTCTTTTCTTTTTGAAATTACTAAGATTTTATGCAGTAAATATGAAGGATTTTCACTCAGATCTGCGAGCTACTTATACTTAACATGCACTGCAAAAACTTATGCAAAACAGACTTCTTTCCTAGCTACTGATGCAACAACACAATCCTCAAACCAAGAAGAAAATGAAACAGGAAATTGTTTTTTATTTCATTGTAAAATAACACAACAAGGAAAAATGATGACAAGAACAAAACCAAGAGAATAAAAGAAAACTCTGGATTAAAGCGCAGATCGCAAACAGAATCAGAGCACAAAAATGCAACACAGAAATCACAATAGCACCAATTATAACACTTGCCTAAAAACCATAAATCTAATATTTTTTCTCTTTTGACTTTTCTATCAAAACGTTAACTAACAAACACAGGCTAAGGATAAGATGCCCTAACCTTCTGATTGTGCAGCTCCAGACTCCAAACCCTGAAAGGAACACTTCTCACCACAGGAGGGGATGACTACCCCACCCAGGCTGAAAGGCAACTAGACAGACCCGCGACTGTCACCGAGACAGCACGCGGTCAACCGCGAGCTGGGCTAAAACAGCACGCGGGTACCCGCGCTCAGAACTGAAGCAGCTCGTGGGTAGGTATAAAATCTGAGAAAAAATCAAACACAGGTAGCCCAGACCTGAAAGAGGCCTCTGGTATTGACAACTAGGGTCTTTGAAAGGCTTGGATGCTGGCACTTCAATAGAAAAAGAAAAATTTGCAGAAAATAAAACAAATACTAGGAATAACCAAAACAACAAGGCAGACTGAAAGCAAGATAGTAAACAAATCAGAACCCAGACAGGATCCAGAAAGCCCCCTGAGAAGATAAACTTCTGACAGGGAAGAGGATACTTCCTCTTAAGCTTCCTGGGCTCTACACACTACTGAAACCACTACAGAAAGCGATCAACCGCAGGCTGTAGAAGGTTAGGGCGCGAGTTACCCGTGGGCAGGGCTTCTGCAGGCCGCAGGTACCTCTGTGTGTCCCGAGAATGAATGTCAAGCATCAGTCAAGGAAAACTGGTATTGATAACCAGGTTCCCTGCTAGCATTGACCTAACAGGCAACAAAATAAACAAAGAAACAGTAATTGAACTTCTTTAAACTACCCAAAAGATCTTTAACCAAATCCGAAAACCCTAAGAGTAAAATCTCCCCAGTGGAGTCGCGTACGCAGATCATGACCCTTCATAAACAACTTTTAACCTTCTACCCGAATCTAAAACCCTTTTTCTCAGAAAAACATGGGAAGAATAAACTAACCTTTTTATTGACGGTTGAAGTAGATCCTCCGTCGAGCTTTTATCCCCGTGCTGCTGCTGCTCCTTCCAAAAAGATTTCCTGCAATCAAGACAAAACTACGGATGCATGCTACTGATCTACTAGAGGGTTAGATATTAAACATAAATCAAATGACATAGATAAGACTCATGTATTCGGGACGGGAAAAGTATATTTTTCATTAATCTCAATATGAATCAACTTACAATGATTTTAGAGACCAGCCACCGTTCCTCAATCCTGATCCTAGGCTCCTCCTCTTCTTTGTCCTCCAACTACTTTGCTTGAATTTCTCCTAAAGATTGAGGAAAGGCTAAAGGGTTGGGACAATAATGGACTTGGCTATTTTGGTAGAGTTTCTTTTCTATGATTTTTCCTCCTTTGAATAGTACCCCTACCCCTCCTTTTATAGGCTAGAAGGATCTAGGGTTTTAGGAGAACTCTCGGCCATGCATGGCTGGGAGTTCCAGTTAACTGACAAAAAGCTTTTCGTCCCGGCAGAAACTTTCCTAATTTTTTTCTTTGTTAGGTAAATGCAGGCTGTAGTGGGCTAGCCCACGGTCCACCGCGTGCAGTAGAAGGCCAGTAAGCGGTCCACATCGCCCAGTGAGAGGTTAGGGCACGGATTTCTTGATTTAAGTGGTTTTTCAAGGTTTTATTCAGCATGGCTTTGGCAAGGAAGAGACATGAGTTGGCCTGATGCCAGGTGAGCCTGTGTGGTGCATTTTAGGGTTATAACAGTTTCTGTTGAAGACTTTGACTGTTAAAAGGAACGATAGGACAAAAGGTTTTCCTTTTTATCTTCAGAGCAGATGTTTACAATTGGTTTATTTACTAGATCTATGGGAGTTAGATTTCTTCCCTGATGAGTGCTTGTCGTAGGATTTTCTACTGATTTAAAAAGCTATAACAAGAAGTATTTTTGCTGAGGGATTCTACATATGTCCATAACTGATATATTAGCCTTCAACTTCTTCAAATCTTCTACTATGTCCTAATCGAATTTGGGAGATTCTCGTGTATGGATGCTTATAGGGTTTCTTTGGGGAAAAAGGCACTTTTGGGTTATTAGGAGTCAGTATCCCTCTAGAAATTTGGGTCGTAGTAAGTTCGTTTGAGATAGGTTGACCCCTACCTTTTGTTTTCACAACCAAGACTTCTACAGGTGGTTCTTGAACCTCAAATAGGTTGTTGGAAGGAATAGTTAGGTCAGGATCCCATATCAACATGGTTGTTTCTTCTGGTGGAGAAATGTCTTCCTGATTGACGATATTCATACTAGAGCCACTTGATTGTTCAATTAGGGAGACGTCATCTAGAAATCGGTTGGACATGAAATTCATGGCATGCACCCATTGAGGGAAATCTCTTTCAGAGTAGTTCCCTTGGTGATAAGTGCATAAAGAGTTGGATGCTACATTTCCCAGATCGATGTTTAGGTTGTCTCGGGGAGGTTTAATTGCTTTGAATGATGGATTTATTTTAAAGAAAGGATTATAGGGCCTCTAGCCTTGGTTTCCCTCCCCTTCACTTCTCTTCATGTCTATGATTTCATTTGATAGTTTTTTGACCATGCGTTGTAGGTATTCTATTTCCCCACTTCCCTTTTTAGAAGCTTGTTCTATTTTTTTTTCTGGGGATCTAGTAAGCAATAGCCCTCTCCTAGGAGGAGGTTGAAATTCTTTCTTAACTAAAGAGACATGAAATTCTTTACATCCTTTCATTTGGAACTCTATCATTTTGGCTTCTTCAAAATTCTTAGCTAGGGTTAGTTTGGCAGTTCTCTTCACAAACATGGAAATAGAAGCTGGGAGAGCATTAGCATATACTTCGATTTGTAACTCCTAAGTAGGTTTAGCTTCGGGCTGGAATTTTTTTAAGATGGTGGTATATCTTTGATTAAAGTATTTGATCCTTTCCTTCAAATTCATGGAGGTGGTGAACAACTCGGCCATCAGAACTCCTGTAGTATTTTCTTCTACAAATTTATCTAAAAAGTCTTTTTGAAACTTCATCCAACTTGTTATGGATCCTACAGGTAAGTTAAAATACCACGTGGAAGCAAAATTCTCAAAAGTGTAGGGGAACAAATTGCAAAATACATCTTCATGTTGGACATTCATCAGTTAATAGCTAGTATGAATTTCTTTATATCGTCTTCAGGAAATCCTGAAGTTTTAGGGTCAAATTTAGGAAGTAATTTATCTGGATGTCAGGGAAGATTATGGACTTGTCCTGGGATGACCAAAGCTTCTCTGGCCAACCAATGTTGATTTTTTTGAGGTTGGTTTCCCCTCTCTTATTCACGATCATTATGATATTCCATATCTTTAGATCCTGAAACTTAGTGTTCTGACTTAAACCCTTCCTCTTCCAAAAAATCCTCTAGCTCAGAGACGTTGTCAGTTGGCATTTCAGGGGTTATCTTAAGAGGATGTTCGATTTTGATGATTGAGAAATATATTAGGTCTTCTACTATGTGCACAAAAACCTGGTTGGGGGTATCAACCACTGGTCTTCTTATTTTTTGTCTGGAAGGAAGAATCAGAGCAAAGGATAATGCACCGATCGATCAGGCATACGCTCTTGTGATTCTTCTGAATTGATTCAATTCCTCGTGAGGGATAGCATAAGGTGTTGGACAACTGAAAGGGAGGGTGGGTGAATCAGTTGTTACCATGCTTAAACAATTATTCTTCTTTTGAAATCTTTACAAGGCACTTCAAAGATTATCACAATAATGCAGAGAAATAAACAAAGGCACATTTAACATCAGTCACATATATGAGAAGGATAGAGACAGATAATTCCCGAGGAAACCCATACAGGGTAAAAACCTCTTTTTATTTATATGATAAGTATTATATACATTCTGTACATTATCATACATATGAGCACCAACTCATTGTGAGGCTACAACCTCTGGTTTTGCAAGCTGCAACTTGCTGAGAGAAACAACTCTCTATTTTCTCTAGCACCCACTAGAAGGAAGCACCAACCCCCTGGTTTCTCTAGCACCAACTAGAATGAAGCACCAACTCCCTGGTTTCTCTAGCACCAACTAGAAGGAAGCACCAACTCCCTGTGTTCTCTAGCACCAACTCCCTGTGTTCAAGCACCCACCAGAAACTTTGAGGACACCAATCCTCCCAAGCACCTCCCAACCACCCTGGTAGATAAATTCCTTGTTACTAAAACTTATTACAGTGATATAAAGTTATTCAATGGCTTACCAGACTTGTCATTGTTCTGTTACACTACTATGTTCTGTCTGCATCAGTGTCTTCTGCACACCCCTTGCACTTTCTGTTCTCTTGCCTTTTATACTTTCTGCACCATATCCCTTCAATGCAACCTTCCTCTACTGTGCATTTTTGCACCTGTGCTCTGCCTCCTTTATCACACTTGAATCCTTCCCCACAAAAACAACCCCAATCTATTCCTTGTTCCACATTCTTATAGTCCTTGTGCTCCTTTTGCATGAAATATTTTCCATGCCTCTGCATGCTCACACCGTGCCAAATTCCTCCACAGCTTGAGTGCTTTGTATGATCATCATCGTGACTCTTCAGCTTCTCTGTTCCTTTTCCACTCATTCATCATCACTGTCTATTATTCTGAGATTCCTCAGCCTCTTTGGCACTTTGAGACTCTTCGTCTTCTGTGTGACAGTCAAGCTCACCTTCTCTGTTTTAGTTACAGGCCTCAATGCTCATCCAGCTGTCAATCACCTCCACGAACATCTTCATCCCTCTTGAATATTCCTAGAGACTCTTCACCTCCTCTATCAATCATCCCGAAGTGTCTTCGAGTCCTCTGGCAGAAACCATCTGTGGTTTCTGGAAATTACATTGTGTCGTGCCACAATAGCCCTCCGATATTGTTCAAATTCATCTACACCATTGGATTGATTCCAAGGTATCTTCCATTCATTTTGGCATTTCGGATTTTGGCTATTCAGCATTCGTGTGACTATGTGTCATGGCATTTCCAGTCACAATCCCTGAAAAGGAGCTTGGTTGCTCTAGCTCTTTCCTCCATATCTCGCTGATGTGACCAAGGGCTATGACCACAGCCTTATGCATAAGGTGCTTTCATGATTTCACATTTCATGAATCTGGAGATGAGGCATCTCGACTCTCCAAGTCGTGATCCCCGAAACCCGAAAATGGTGTGGGATCAACGGTCCCGATCAATAGTTGATCTGACGGCTCAGATCATTTCACGATTTTGCATTTCACGATTTCGACATTATTGATGTTCAGTGTTCTTGTCACTACAAAGTCCCGATCCACAAAACTCCGAAATGGAGTCGGATCAACGGTCTAGATCACATCTTGATCTGACAACTGCGATTAAGTCACGATTTCGCATATCGCGATTTCGATATTCTTGTGGTTATTATCCTTTGACATCTCCAACTCTCGATCCACGATACTCTGAAATGGACTGGGATCAACGGTCCAGATCAAACCTTGATATAATGAATCAGATTAAGTCGTGATTCCGCATATCGTGATTTCAGGATTCTTATGGTTATTATTCTTTGACATCTCCAACTCTCGATCCGCGAAACTCCGAAATGGAATGGGATCAATGGTCTAGATCAAACCTTGATCTGACGGCTCATATTAAGTCGTGATTCTGCATATCACAATTTCAGGATTCTTGTGGTTATTATTCTTTGACATCTCCAACTCTCGATCCACGAAACTCTGAAATGGATTAGGATCAACGGTCCAGGTCAAACCTTGATCTAACAGCTCAGATTAAGTCATGATTCGCATATCATGATTTTGAGAGGTTAGGGAACCCCATTCCTTTGACTTTCCATTCAGCGAACTGACGATCTTTCCCCACGTGTCCTGCCTGATGATGGATGGTCGTCCTTCTTTTAGGATTTTGTGAGCCCGCTACTCCTTGAAATTTAAAGAACGTGCAGGTTCTCCTTGATCCGACGATGGTCAGATCCCATGCTTAGATTTAATGCCTGAGATATATCCTCCTCTTCAGTGTTCTCTTCTTGTCTACATTGAGATCTGATAGCCATCGGGAATTATGAATTGTTGATCCAATGATCACGGTTGCTGCTCTTCCCTGATTATCACTGCATTGTTGATCATCGTTGTTGTACTCAAGCCATCATCGCTACTATACTTGCCATCAATGAAAAGCATATGGTTCCTATAAAACATGCCAACAATCTCCCCCTTTGTCATTGATGGCAACTAAGGCACCTGAATTCTTTTCTTCCCCTTTGACATCAATGTCAAAGAAAAAAACATGCTCCCCCTGAGCTGTTGCAGTAATTTTAGGAGGAATTAGATATTCAAATAATACAAAAATCCCCCTAAGACAATGGACTCTTTTAGGTGTGAGACGAAATGACACCCAACTTCTGTCTAAGATATTCAAAAGCTATCTTGGCTAGGGGTTTAGTAAAGATGACTGCAATTTGTTCTGTAGTGGGAATGTAATGGAACTAAATAGTATGATTGGTGACCTACTCTCTCAGAAAATGATATTTTATGGGAATATGCTTGGTCTTAGAGTGGAATATAGGATTTTTAGACACACTGATGGCACTAGTGTTATCAAAATGAATTGGGATCGGTGCAATGTATTTTACCTCTAAGTCTACAAGTGTCTGAATCATCCATAATACCTGGGTGCAACAAGTAGCAGCAGCAATGTACTCTACCTCTGTGGTTGATAAAGAAATGAAACCTTGCTTTTTACTAAGCCAGGATACTAAGGAGTCACCTAGGAAGAATGCTCCTCCACTGGTGCATTTTCTCTCATCAACACAGTTTGCCCAATCTGCATCTGAATAAACAGTCAACTAAAGATTTTGATTTCTGGGATACCACAAACCATAAGTCATCGTTTCTTTTAAATACCTGAATATCCTTTTGACAGCTTGCAAATGACTCTATTTGGGTGCAGCCTGATATCTTCCCACCATTCCTACAACATGCATTATATCTGGGCGAGATGTTGTGATGTACAACAGGATTCCTATCATTGATCGATATGAGCTTTGATCAACATCAGGTGAATCATCATCCTTGCTTAATTTACATCCAGTTACCATAGGTTTACCCATAGGTTTAGAATCTTCCATTTGAAACCTTTTCATCATTTCTCTTAGATATTTTTCTTGAGAAATGAACATCCCTTCGGGCCTCTGAGTAATTTGCAGACCAAGAAAAAATGACAGTTCTCCTATCATAGACATTTCAAATTCAAACTCCATGGCAGAAGAAAACCATTGTACTAGTGAATCCTTATTACATCCAAAGATGATGTCATCTACATAGACCAGTACGATGAGAAAATCATTATCCTCTGTATTAATATATAGATTGTTGTCAGTTGTTCCTCTCTTGAACCCTTTGTGTTATCCACATTTTTGGTTATCGAGATGATGACATGTTAATGACATGGTGATGGAAGATCTAACTCTTCATTAAGATCATTTTCATGAAGACAGTTACACTTATCAGTTTCTCAAAATCACACTTTTGAAGATAGTACGC
>ML798257.1:482931-512491 GCA_009831015.1 Picea engelmannii | reverse complement strand
CATCAGGTAATCCTGGCTGTCTAAGTCAAAAGGTGGTGTTACATACATCCCACCTTCGAGAAACATATTCTCGAGGTGGTAAAAAAAGTGAGGGATAGTCTTGTCGTAGTATCTCGACGTCTTCCCAAGTAGCATATCCTGGATCATACTTGTCCCACTGGACCTTAACTTGGTCTACCAGGCGGTTCCTGAGCTGTCGAACTCTACGGTCCAATATGCGTAATAGTTCTACCGTGAGAGTTTCCGCATCCGATACCTGCAATTCCTTCCAATTTAGCTTATGTGATTCATCAGCAACATAATGACATAAAACAAATACATGAAAAACATTATGAGTTTTATGCAAGTGGGGTGGCAGTACGTGACGATAGGCAAGAGGTCCAATTTTCTCTTGGATTCTAAACGGTCCTATAAATCAAGGTGACAACTTTCTCCCCTTCCCGAACCATATGGTACTCTTACTAGGCCTGATACGAATGAAAACTTAGTCTCCCACTTTATAACATCCGTCGGTCCTATGTGCATCCGCATAAATTTTCTGCCTATCTTGTGCTTCCTTTAGTCTTTTCCTAATCTAAATCATTTGTTCCTCCATCTCTTGAATCAATTCTGGCCCAACTGTTACTCGGTCTTCTAATCTATCCCAACTCAACGACGTTCTGCATGGCCTTCCATATAGAGCTTCATAGGGTGGAATTCCGATGGAGCTATGAAAACTGTAATTGTAGGAAAACTCTACCAAAGGTAGGTACTTCTCCCAATGGGTTTTATTATCCATGACATACATCCTAAGCATGTCTTCCATGACTTGATTTACTCTCAGTTTTCCCATCTGTTTCAGGATGATAAGTTGTGCTTAAGTTCAACTGAGCCCCCAATGCTAATTGCAAACTTGTCTAAAACCTAGAGGCGAGTCTTGAGTCCCTATCTGAAATTATCTTCTTAGGTATCCTGTGCAAATAGATGACCTCACTTACAAACACACATGCCACATCAATGACATTGTAAGTGTCTCTAACCGAAATAAAATGACCACTCTTGGTTAACTTATCAATTATCACAAGAATGGCATTGTGTCTATGATATGTGAGTGGCAACCCCACAACAAAATCCATAGAGATGACTTCCCACTTGGACATAGGGACATCATGTGGTTGTAGGAGGCTTGCCGGGTGGTGGTGGTCAGCGTTCACTTGTTGACACTCCAGGCACTTGGGGACGAAATGGACAACATCGTGCTTTATGCCTACCCAGAAGAAGAGCTTCCTCATGTGTGCGTACATCTTCTTCACACCTAGATGCGCACAATAAAGTTCTCTATGGGCTTCCTTTAGTATGATGCTTTGAATATCCCCATCTTCAAGGATGTACATCCTTCCCCGATATCTCAATAGTCTGTCTTCTTCTAGACTATATCCTTCATACTTTGTATCTAATTTCCTCCCACTCTGGAGGTTTGAAGTAACCTATAAATACCAACTGTCTCCTTGGAGTTGCATCAACACATGTTCCCTCAGATTGACCTTTAAGGGTATCAAGGAGAAGACACATGGTCTCCTACTCAAGGCATCTATGATCACATTTTCCTTTCCCTTGATGTATGAAATACCGAAATCGTACTCACTCATAAACTCACTCCATCGCCTTTGCCTGGAATTTAGATCCCTTTGAGTGAAGAGATGTTTTAGACTTTGATGGTTCGTTTTGAGCTCAAAGTTTCTCCCCACAAGATAATGCCTCCAAAGTTTCAGAGCTAGCATTACAGCTGCCAACTCTAAATCATGAGTAGCGTAAATCTTTTCATGTTTCTTCATCTTCCTTGATGCATAAGCTATCACTCCTCCATCCTACATTAGCATGGCCCCCAACCCTTGCTTCGAGGCATCTGTGCATACTGTGAAGTCCTTTTCCATATCCGACACTCATAGAATTGGCGCACTAGTTAGTAACCTCTTGAGCTCAATGAATGTCCTATCACATTCTTCTATCCATTCATAAATAACCCCCTTGTGTGGCAAAGTGGTTATGGGTTTCACTATTTTAGAGAATCCTTTAACAAATCTTCGATAATAACCTGCTAGCCCCATGAAGCTTCTCACCACATGGGCATTTTTTGGCACTGGCCACTCCATAATGGTCTTTACCTTTTCTAGGTCCACAGAGACTCCTTCACTGTAAATGATATGACCTAAATAGTGGATCTCTCTCTGGAAGAAGGAACACTTCGACAACTTCCCATACAATTTTTTCTCTCTATGGTAGGACAACACCACTCATAAGTGTTCCTCATGCTCTCTTTCATTTTTGGAATAGATGAGGATGTTATCTAGAAAGACTTGTACCAAACAGTCTAGGTACTTCCGGAATACTCCATTCATGAGGCTCATGAATACTGTTGGCGCATTGGTCAATCCAAAAAGTACTACGACAAACTCATAATGTCCAAACCGAGTTCGAAAGGTAGTTTTTGGCATATCGCACTGGTGATACCCTGATCACAAATCGATCTTTGAGAATACCACTTTTCCTTTCATCTGATCGAAGAGGTCATCTATTCGCAACATTGGGTACCTATTTTTCACTGTAGCACGGTTCAAGTCCTTGTAGTCTATACACAATCGTAAGGAACCATCCTTCTTCTTTACAAAAATTACTGGTGCTCCCCAAGGTGAGACACTGGGCCTTATTAGCCCTAAGTATAGTAACTCTTTCAACTACATTTGCAGCTCACAAAGTTCTAGCATTGTCATCCGATACAGAGTCTTGGAAATTGGTTCTGCACTAGGTTCTAGATCAATAGTAAAATAAATCTCCCTCTCAGGAGGTAACCCTGGTAACTCGTTTGGAAAAACATCCTTAAATTCTGACAATACCAGGTACTGATCCAAGGAGGGTCCCTTCCTTTCATTCATTGCTTCCACTACATATAGACGACACCCTTGCCTCAAGCATATCTTAACCTTCATAGTTGAGATAAAGCATAATCACACCTTTCTCCATACACCCTGGATCTCTACTGGTCTTCCTTCATCATTGACACAAAGCACCCTTTTTGCGAAACAATCTACCATAGCTCGATGGGCTTCTAACCAATCCATTCCAATGATTAGGTCATACACCCAGAGAGAAGTAATGTATACCTTCAACCTGGTAGTACACACTCCCAGGTCTACTATACAATTATCAACGCTAGGTCCTACCGCTTGTTTTTCCCTCGAAGCCATCTTAGCTTGTTTAAAGTCATCGTGCTCGTAGGCTGCCAACCCACTCTTTTCTAATGCAAATGGTGAAATGAAACTATCTGTCGTACCAGAATCAAATAAAATCTTTTCATTGATATGATTTAGTGTACCTGACGACTCCACCACCGTGGATTGATGTTTGGCCTCGTGATTATTAATCGTTGCGTAAATCTGGTGGCTGTTACTTGCTCTTCCCATCGGGGCCTTTCCTTCTCTATGAAAAAATCCTGATTGTAACTCTGGGTAGTCACACTGGTAATGGGGTCCTTCGCATCCCCAACATGTAACACAGGATTGAACCTGTGCATTGTTCTGTGACTGTCTCTGAAATAAGTTCCTTCCCTTGGAACCCCTGCCCCTACTAGCTGCTCCTTGAGATGGTCATGGACCTGCCTACGTCATTGGTGATGAACGAGATGCTGCACTCGCTGCCATTGAAATCCTTGTGGATACTGTCCTTGGTGAGAATCTGTTACCATATGGAGGTGGCCTTCAGCCCCTTCCCCTGGGAAATGTCCTAGGGGCCTTCCCCATGAATCATGGACAATGCGGAAAGGTCAGTCTCGTACCTCCAATTAAGTTCATGTGTTCCTCTGCATAATGCACATTTTCCACATCTTCCGCTATGGAAGACGGTTTCAACATCCGCACCATATCCCTTATCTTAGGGTTTAACCCATAAACGAAGCATTCTGCCTGTCGTTGGTCATTATCCATATATGAAACATATTTGACCAATTCCATAAACCTGATCTCATATTCTTCTATGGTTCTATTTCCCTGTACTAGAGCATGAAATGCTCCTACCTGCTGTTCCTCATAGTAAGTTGGCAGATATTTCCTTTGGAACCTCTCCTCGAAAAGTTCCCAAGATACAGTGTCTGGGGTAAGATGCAGTTGTCTTTCCATGTTTCCCCACCAGTTCAAGGCACTGTCTCTCAATAAAAAAATTGCTATCTTCGCCTTTGAAGTGGACACATAGTCTCTTAAGGCAAAACACTTTGTCATGCCTTCCGACCATGCTTTTGCGCATTCATTGGTGCGACCCCTAGCAAACTCTGGAAGTTTGATCTTTAACAGTTCTCTAGTGATGTCTTCGAGTGGAGGTCCTCCCCCTAAATCCCTCGACACTTATGAATTACCCATTCTAGATGGTGGGTGCTCCACTTCGATCCCTGCTGGTTGACGCCCTTTTAAAGTCTCATTTATGGCCTCCAAAGAGCGCAGTATGAGAGCTAGTTCAGGCGATGGTGGTGGCGGCACTGGCAGTCCCTATGACGATTCCCCTCTACCTCGATTTCCTTGAGTCTTAACCATCCTGTATGATTTAACCTGCATCAACCAAATTTGTCAGGGTGAATTCAAGGACATTTCATATTTGAGCAACTTAAACTAGAAAACAGGGTTAGGCATAAGTTTCTTTTTACTTGTCTGTAAATAGACGTTACTCTCTTTAAGGGAGGTGGCTAGGTTAGGGTTAAGAATCTAAGCTTGATGTCTTCGCCTAAGAAAACTATTGACCCTCTCACCTCGTAGCTACGCTAGCTTTGTGCCATACTCGCCAATTCCTCTAGCTTACTTTCCTAGTGTGCACGAAACCCCCTCCCGCTTACCTTGGTCTAAGCCCCTAAACTTTTCGTCTAAAACTAATTAATGTAGTTTTCAACCTAAAGTTGATTAATTATTAAGAACTTAAAATCTAAACTAAACTTTAACCCTAATTCCAATCGTCTTAAACAACTCATTCATTTAATCCCGTAAATTAATATTATTATTATTATTATTAATTTATTTATTAAGTACCTAATTAATCATTAATTTAATTTAAATTATTCCCTTTGATTAACCACTTTTTATTAATCATATTAACTTATAATTAATTTAAAACATAAATTTAAATATGTTTAACCAAATTTTAAATCTATTATTTAAATGTGGATAATTTAACACATGGATAATTTAATTATAAATAATAATAAAAACTAAATTTAAATCTATAATTTAAATATGGACAATTTAAACAATTAATCTCAAATCTAATATAATTTTAAACAATAAAATAAAAAAATAAAAAAATCAAAACAAAATAAATAAAATAAATATTACTTAAGATTAAAACAATAAATAAAAATATATAAATTTGAAATGGCATCGTGGGTCCTCACATGAGGTCCACGTGCCCTAAGCCCTAAACGCACTATCTCATTATGCCCTAACCCTAATCGACCCGCCACCTATATCATTATGCGAACGCACCCTGGGCCTCTCCTGCTATGCAACTGTGGCGGAGTTATGGTAATGGCCGCAGGCTCCTCCCTCAGTGGCTCGATGCTCAGCTCTGAGCGTTGGCTTGTACATTGTTTTGGCAAATTCCTTGTGCACTGGTGTTTGGCGCTGGTGCTTGTTTTTTTTTATTATTATTATTATTATTATTTGTACAACGTGCGGGTTGCCCTGGTGTTTGGCACTGGCACTGGTGTTTGGGTTTTTTTGTTTTTGTGCTCGTGTGTAGCACACCTTACCTTTCCCCATGGACGCCTCCCCATGTCTTGCCGCATGGTCTCCGAGCTTGGTTCATGCACCTCCTCCCCATGGCTTGGAGCTTTATTTGCAGTTCGTGTGCCCTGGTGACTGCGCTTGTCTTCGGTGACTTGTTGTTGACTTGTGGTACTCCGTGCATGTGTTGTGCATTGGTGCAGGTGCTTTCCCTCGGTGTTGGCCTGTAGGAAATGTAAAATTCTCCTGTGGACTCATCTTCCATGTGCCTTGGCACTTGGTCTTGACTTTCGTGCGTTGTGTTGTTGTTGGGTGCTTAGATGAGCTCGCAGACTTGGTATGGCGCTTTTGCACTGGATTTGACTTGAGCGCTAGACTATATGTTGTTGTTTGACTGGTGTTGTGGATGCATGGCTTCAGGATTGTAGAGTGGCCTTCAGGCCCAATTATTTATTTATTTAATGGTGTTTGGCTCTGGCGTTGGTTGTTGGATTTGTTTGTTGCGACTTAGTGTTGGCTTTGCAAAGGATGCTCATTGTGGGCTCCTCTTTGTAGCTATATGTTCAGTCATGGGCTTTGACTTGTAGCTGTCCCTCATGGGCTCCTCCCCCAGTCGTGGCATAGCGCTTGGTGTGCGCTACCCTGTGCACTGGACTTTGTATTTTGGATGAGACATGTGTAAAATAAAGGGCTTGGCGCTTGCGTTGCGATTGTGTTGGTTTATTGAAATCGTAAGCTTGTAGATGAATGGTGCATCATCCCCAGTGGGACTCATCCATCCAACTTGATGCTTGGTCCAGAGTGTTGGGATATGGTATTTGGCTCAGAACTTGTATTGGTGGATCGTTAGTGGACTTGGAGATTAACATGTGGTATAAAATATCTATTGAGAAATTGGGACTAAATGCCCACTATTTTTATTTTCTTTCTTTTTTGTAACTTAGCGCTTAGGCATTGGTTCTTGATATGTGTTGTATGGATGTACGCTAACCCTGGTTGTATGTGCATGCAGGTAATCGACCACTATAGAAATTCACACTCCTTTTGGGCGTCTTGCATGAGCTCCCTCCTCCATGTGACCTGATACCTAGCGCATGGGCTCTCGGTCTCGGCTGACGAAGTGAGCCCACTAGTGCTTGGCACTTGGTGCACTGGGCTTTGAGAGATTTGTTTTTGCATGCCTTTGGCTGGATAGCTTGGAGGTCGGATGGGAAGGGTAGTTGGCCCAACAAGTTTTCTTAATTATTTTTTTTTTCTTAATTAATTCACTCATTATACTCATTCATGTGTGTTGTCGATACCTTGATGATGTTGGTTGGAAGTTTGGTGGCTTGTTGGTCAAATTTCGATGGCATGTGGCTTATGCGAACTAGATATTGGGTAAAATCCAATACTTTATTTTTTTGCTCATACTTTATTTTTCACTTTATTCTTAATTAATAATATATATATATATATTTTTTTACATTTATATTATATATGTATATATTTCTGTTTAAATAAATATATTATATATATATTTATTTATACACTATTAAATATATCTTTGTTTAGAATTTCAAGGTAGATCATAATTGATATATATACATATATCTATATTTATTTATTTTGTTTTATTATTTGTCACTTTCAATATGTATAACATTATATCATTTTCATTTTCATGGACATATTGTTTATATATATATATATATAGAGAGAGAGAGAGAGAGATAGATATGTATACATAATTATAAAAAAAAAATTGTGTGCTTGGCTTGCAGGTTAGGTGGAGCTGGAGTTGGAGCTTGGCCCAGATTTTAAAGTTTTAGGGGATTTCAGGCAGGTTTTCAGGGTTGTTTACAGGACACTTATCTTAGCTTTCCTCTAGAGTTAGGAGGGTAGGTGGGTAGGTGGCCCTTGGTCCCAGATTTTAAACTACAACTCTGATACCATGTGTAAGGTCTCTGTCCCCACAGAGCCTTATAAAACACATTCTAAAATAATGAAAAAATAAAAATGTATGATGTACAATTTAATCTTCATCATTTAACCATAACTTATTCAGCATAAATTAGAATTTATCCACAGCATGAAAGTAAATCACTTAACCATCACGTAACATAGAATAATCACTAAAATACGTACCTCTGTCTGATGCTAATTCTCCAAACTTTATCTGTCCTCGCTGCTGCTCTACCCAAACTCTGCCCAAAACTGAATCTTCCTCCCTGCTAGCTAGGAACAGAGCCTGTTCGGCTCCCTAGCTCCAGGATTACGTGAGGATTCCTGGCCCCCAAGCCCAAAACTCCCAGCAACCTGGTGCACCCCTGTAACAATCCACCCAAACTCCAAACCAAAAAAATACCCCCCAAATAGAAAATACAGTCCTGAATAGAAAATACAGTCTGTGCTCTCCAATTTCTCCCTTTCCCCTACCAATTCCAAAAGTTCCCTTTTCGAATGACTTTGCCCCCTCATATCCTCTTCCATTCACCACCTCCTCCTTCCTTTAATGCCACCCACCTTATCCCTCCATTTAATACCTTATCCCTCCATTCAATACTTCATCCCCTTTGTATACGTAAATTTTTATAATAATGAATTAAAAGTTATTAAGTATTTAATTCTTTAACCTTCACATTAAATGTGTTAATCAATCAATTAACTAACTAATCAACATATATTAAACAATAAGTAATTAATTAATTAATATTATTAATAAATAATCATTATTTAACTAATACACATTAGGACAATTAATTATTTAATTAATTATACTTGGTAAATCTTAAGCAATCATTTAGCTAGGGTTGTTACAAAGTAGATGCAACGTGTGATTGTGATTCAGATGTTTTAATTTCAAATTTACATTTACATATCTCTAGATAAGTTGATCGCGACATAGGTGAACTATTAAAATTGACTGCTTCATTGCTCGTCCCTCCCGTGAGGGATGATGGATTCTGCTTGTTCCCACCACGGTATCACCTATTGCAAACCATGGAAATTGCACTGTAATCACGTAGTTCTACCAAGTTCTCAATCTCCCATAGTGAAGAAAATATAGGCTGTTAACATCTAAGAGATCAAAGATCTACTCTTCACTGATAATTTCTGAAGCTAAGCCTTCAACGTAGGGCCTCTATGTCCTCCTCTCTTTGAATTAACAAATAAAATAACTTCATCTTTCAGTGCAGTGTTGGCGTCATCCCAGCGGTGTTTATCCTCATCGAGAACAACTTCATTCTTCCTCAGAGATTCCACCATGGAAATTTTTATATACTCTGGGATGATTAATCTTTTCCTCAACTCTTCCTTGTCAATCCTAAGGTCGACCAGTACCTTCGAAGTTGAGACATATAGAGTTGGATCCTGCCACGATAACAGACATATGATACCATGTAAATCTCCACACTCCTCCTTCGCAGGTCCACGAAGGCACTATGAAACAACAACGTATGGAATGCAACAACTATCATTACCCTTCACCATATGTCTCTTACAACCATGCAGTAGCAAATTTGCACTACAATAATCAACTCTCATTTTCCTGGGCCCTCCTATGAGGGAGTCAAGCCCAGTCCATCTCTGATACCATGTCATTTTTCTTCAAATGAGATATAATCAATATATTATTACAATGATGAGTGTTCCATATATATGGAACATACGGTGACTATCCATGAAAGGATGCGTCCCTTGAATAATCAATAACTATTTATTATTATCATTTATTTATTAAATATGATATTTAATAATCAATAATTATATTATTAATTAGTATTCAAAGATAATGTCTTCTCGATGTTTTCCAAACATCAACAAGTGTCCCCATATGGAACTTTCTCCTTTTTCTATATGGTTGTGATTCTTTCCAGCTTCAACTCTCAGTTTCTGGAATTTCTCTCAGGAAATTCCTCTACCTCTGCTTGGGGTTTTCCCTTTTTTTTGCTAGCTTTTCTTCCTAGCCAATGTTTCCTCCTCTTTTAGTGCCACCTGATAAGAGTCCTCTACATTCCTTACTATCATCATGCCGATATCAACTTGAATCTCATACCTTGAGCCATTTATATACCTATCATTTTTTTCTTCATCGTTCTCTCGATGCCCTTCTCTGATGTTCATCCTATAAAAAAATTCAGTGTACTCTTTCACTGACGATCCCTTCTGTCTCATATTATTCAATTTCCTAAACATATTTATCTGATAATCTTTGGGTATGAATTTAGCTTTTAATTTAGCTACCATTATGTCCCAATTTTTATTTTTTTGTTTACCTTTGCACCTGTAAGCTTGCAATTCATCCCACCATAGTGTTGCATGTCCCTTCATTTTGGTCAAAATGTGCTTCACTTTCCTCACCTTGTCAATCTCCTCATAGTCAAAGTATTTTTCCAAAGAACTTATCCAATCCAGAAACTCCTCAACATCTAATTTTCCTTCATACATTGGGACCTCTATTTTTTCTCTAGCTCCCATCTTCACAACAAATCTCAGTAGTCATTATTTTGTATCTTCTCTTCCTCCATATTCTTTTGCTTCAAAATATTCACTCTCAGCTTCGATGATATCGTCAGCATGAAGTTATCTTCTTCGGGCCATCTCCCTATTTTCCATTCTTCCATTCTCACATAGGTCTCTCCCTGTGTCTCCTTGGTGGATTGGTACCAATTTCTTCTTCACACAGAGAAAAGTACGGGTTATCATACCACTTGATGCAAACCCGGATCCGGTCCCTAGGGTATGCGCAATCACCCGGCCTAGGATCATTTGAATTTGGGAGATGGATCATCTCACATGATCCTTTTGAGCCCTAAAAAAAATTCTCGCAGGTCCTATACCTTTCTTCCCACGTGATAATCCAAATTGTGGGAGTCTCTAAGCTCTAACGAAGTCGTACAATGGACCATGGGCCTAACCTTGGGATAAATTTTAATCTCCAGAGGAATTTGGGTATTCGTTCTTTGGTGGTGCTATCCTCTTCAACACTCTATGCTCCAAGAGAGCCGAACTCTGAATCAGATCAGATGGTTATGGCTTGTATCAGACAACCTAGTTGGCCACTGAATCAACCTCTAGATTAATCTGATATCAGAGAGAAACTTGAAGGCACTGCTCTTCTCCTAAATCCCACAGATCCGTATCACACCCCCACTCCTGGATCCGGAGGATCTGGTATCCCACCTTCACCACCTCATTCATCTCCTTCTTCTTCAGGAGGGGAGTCATCTGATGAAGATAGTTCTTCATCTGAACCATCTTAGCCTTCGAAACCACTTACGCCCATGGAAAATCAAAACAATCCCACCAGACCTTGGCCTAATCAAGATGTTGTGGCCATACCTAGACCCCAACACCCTTTACCTAAACACCCGGAGAAATGGCTACCTAAATTCGATCCAGACTCTAAGAAAATTGTCGAGGATCACATAAAGAAATTCATGCTAGCCATTAGACTCCGAAGCGTAGAACATGAAGATGTAGTATGTAGACTCTTTCCTTACACGTTTGAGGGCAATGCCTCTACATGGTAATTTTCCCAACAACCTCACACCATTGTATCGTGGGACAAATTTGAGTCCCATTTCCTTGAGAAGTTTGGAGATGATAAATCTCCCGAAGTCTTAGTCATGGAACTCTCCAGTTTAAATATGAACCCTAAGGAAAAAGTAAAATATTTTAACCAAAGGTTCCTCCCATTAAAAAATCGAATCCCCGTTGATTCAATGCCTGCAGAAAATATCATTGTTGCATATTACACCAAAGATCTACACCATAATGTGGAAATTTGGGTTAAAAGGTCTAAGAAGGAAACGTTACTGGAAGCCTTCGAGGAGGCAAGCCAAATCGAAAAATTTATTTTGAGCCTAAAAGATAATATTATTAATGAGACAGAGATAACCCCGTCTTCTAAGAAGAAAATAGAAATTCTTCCTAGACCTCCCTAAACCAAAACTCAATTAGAGAGCTCAGATTTAGAAAGTTTACAAAAGGTCATCTAGAAATTATCAAATCAATTCGTAGAATTGAGGAGGTCAACTAAGGAATCATATTCAAGTAGAAGAACTTACAAACCTCCTTTTAGAAAACCTTTTCCCTCAAACCGACCAAACCCAAACCCTGAAGGTCTGAATTTTGAAAGCCTATAATAGGCTATATAGACTATCCTTGAAGCACATGATAACTTAGTTCCCCCTGAGAATTCTGAAGATGTGATTGAATAAGAAACAACCAAAGAAGAGGAATCATCTCCCAATATGTTCCGGCATTTTTCCGACAGTATCTTTCAAGCCAATTTTGAAATTGTCCATCCTTACAATATCAGAAGAAAAACTCAAAGTAAACCCTCTTCTGAAATAGGTACTAATGTGCCTCAGAAACAATTTAAACAAACTGAAACAAAACAGAATTCAGCAGCCCCAAGTTTAGAATAGGATTTGATTGAAGGCTTAAAGAAACTTAGAGCTAATATTTATGTTTGCGAACTTTTGAAATTTTCTTTTCTTCTGCAGAAAACGGTAAAAACAACAATCTGAACAGTAAGAAAATTGTAGAAATTAGTCCTAAAATGCCTCAAAAGGTCCCTACTAAAACAACACTTGAACCCTCAGATAAAAGAGACCTCACTGAAAAAACTGTATCAAATGTAGATAAAGTAATTTCAAGGACAATGACTAAAAATCAACAAAGTTCTGCTTTTAATACTCACAAAAATGTTCCACCTTTTTTATTAACTTTTGAAATTTTCAATAGAAGTGTACATAACTGCATGGTATATTCTGGTGCATCATCAAATGTGATGCCTTTGTCTGTCTGCCAAAAAATCAATGCTGAATTTCAACCTTCCAATCTAAAAATCATCCAGCTCAATCGGACGAATGTTAAGGTAACTGGTGAATTAAAAAATGTACTTGTTAGGCTATCCTCTAATCATAAGGTTCACTAGATTATTGATATCATTGTTGTTAACATCCCTGAAGTGTACGGTTTATTTTTAAGTAGGAATTGGTCTGGACAGTTGCATGGATACTTTGCGACAAACTTGTCTCATTTGTGGCTACCAGAGAATGGAGAGCCAAACAGAACTAGGATTAATCATGAGCGTTACCTCAAGCACACTATGACCAATTTATATGACGCTAATGAACCATTTACTTCTTCCACTAATTCACTCAAAATGCAGGGAATGAACACCTTTTTGAGTAACTTCATCGCGGAAATTTTCATCATCGTTGATCTGAAACAACAGTCAAAACTCATGACATGCACACAGTCAGTAGATCTACCTAATGTGCCAAACATGACTAATGAAGCTTACATATGGTCTTTGTACTTCGATGGATACAAATATAAAGAAGGAGTTGGTGTAGGATGTGTACTCATCGACCTGGCAAGTAATAAAACTTTGATCGCTTCCTGATTAGAATTTGAATGTACAAACAACACCACCAAATATGAGGCACTTCTGCAAGGACTCAAGAAGGAAATAGATATAAATGTACAGAACTTAATGGTATTCAGTGATTCGGATATTATGGTCAAACAGGTAATAAATTTCATACATTGTCTATCACCACACCTGAAAAGTTATCAAGCCAAGGTATGGAATCTAATGCACAAATTTTCCACATTTAACATTAATTCCATTCCAAGATCAAACAACTCTGAGGCTTCCTTGTTAGATAACGTCACTTCCAATCTTTTGCCTACAGAAGGTCTTTCTCCAACACACATTTTCAATTGAGTTATTGTTCAGAACATCAGTCCCAGACAACATCACTAACTGGATAGTGTTCAATGATGATCAACAGATCATTAGTTTTTTCCACATGGAGGACACTTTTCGAGGTGCAGTTATCGATGAAGGCACCAACGATGAAGATCTCCGCAATTTTATGGTAATATCGGACTCGAGCTCTCTCGAATCAACATCAGATATGGTAAATTCTATCCCTATCACTGAAATTCGAATGTATGGTTTGGATTTTTACTATCCATATGTTTCTGTTTCGTAGCATTTTCTTTTATTTGTTTAGGATTTATAAAGAAAAAATCAAAAATATTTTTATGTGCTTTCTTTATTTTCTTGTTCAAAGCAATCATTTTCGCATTGAGTTTCGTAAGTTTAGATTAAAACTTGAAGTATGTATATCATGTATATAAAAAGTATAATTTGATCTGCTATTAAATATACCTACAATAGTTACGTATTTACATATTTATACATAGCAATTTTTAATTAGTTATTTATTTTATTTCTTTTATTTGTTTCTTTAGAACCCTTAGATTGGCTAACGAAGCCATTAAACCCGTCAGAACGGGTTACACCAAACGTCTTGGGTTATTTAGAAAACCTCGGACCGGACTCATTCTTCCAATTGACGGGCAGTCATTTTCGTTCGTCAACACTCCTCCACTCTCTCACGGAACACACCGATGTTTCCATTCTCATTGATAATGAAACAATTTATGACATTATTCATCGTTCTTTGCACTTGCTCACGGGTACTTCAAAAACCCTAAAAGTTTTGTTCATTTATATTTGTCTTGAATTGTCAATGTTAACATTATTTTATTTATGTTTTCATTCCATCTCTATCTAAATTTTATGTACTGAAAATGCCCAGATTCAACCGAGATTCAACTATAAGCCTTGCTAAAATCCTTGTCCATGCGTCTGAAGATAGCCTTATTGAACTCATTGTCCATACATAGGAAGAAAGGTCCATTATTCAGTTAACACGTTCATTGTCAAGGTTAGTAAATATTATGTGTGGAATTTTCAGTTGGTTATCGCCATACTCATGCACAATAAAAGCATATAACTTGCAAAATTTTGAGTTGGTTATCGCCATACTCATGCACACTAAAATACCCATGGATACATTTTACTTTACTTTTGTCCACACTCCATTTCTTATCACATGCATACATTACACATTCCTATTCCTCATAGATACTCATAGGGCCAACCTTTCCACTATGTTGAAATCATTTCAGGCTAGATCTGACACTGAATTGCTCACTTTACAAGCATATGTGAAAGCATTGGAACCTTTTCATCCAAGTAGATGCAACATGTGATTGTGATTCAAATGTTTTAATTTCAAATTTACATATACATATCTCTATATATGTTGATCGTGACATAGGTGAACTATTAAAATTGACTTCTTCATTGCTCTTCCCTCCCATGATGGATGATGGATTCTTCTTGTTCCCACCATCGTATCGACTCTTGCAAACTAGGGAGATTGCACTGTAATTGCACAGTTCTGCCAAGTTCTCAATCTCCCATAGTGAAGAAAATATGAGCGCTTAACATCTAAGAGATCAAAGATCTACTCTTCACTGATAATTTTTTAAGCTAATCCTTCAACATACGGCCTCTACGTCCTCCTCTCTTTGAATTAACAAATAAAGTAACTGCAGCTTTCAATGCAGTGTTGGTGTCATCCCAATGATGTTTATCCTCATCGAGAATAACTTCATTGTTCCTCAGGGCTTCCACCATGGAAATTTCTAGATACTCTGCGATGATTAATCTTTTCCTCAACTCTTCCTTGTCAATCCTAAATTCGACCAATACCTTCAAAGTTGAGGCATACAGAGTTGGAAACTGTTGCGATAACAGACATAAGATACCATGTAGATATCCACACTCCTCCTTCGCAGGTCCATGAAGGCACTATGAAACAACAACGTATGGAATGAAATAACTATCATTACCCTTCACCATATGTCTTTTACAACCATGCAGTAGCAAATTTGCACTACAATAATCCACTCTCATTTTCCTGGGCCCTCCTGTGAGGGAGTCAAGCCCAATCCAACTCTGATACCATGTTTTTTTTCTTCATATGAGATATAATCAATATATTATTACAATGATGAGTGTTCCATATATAGGGAACATAGGGTGACTATCCATGAAAGGATGTGTCCCCTCAATAATCAATAACTATTTATTATTATCATTTATTTATTATATATGATATCTAATAATAATTAATTATATTATTAATTATTATTCAAAAATAATATCTTCTCGATGTTGTCCAAACATCAAGAAGTGTCTCTATATGGAAATTTCTCCTTTTTCTATATGGTTATGATTCTTTCCAGCTTCAACTCTGGGTTTACGGATATTCTCTCAGGAAATTCCTCTGCCTCTGCTTGGGGTTTCCCCTTTTTTTTGCTAGCTTTTATTCTTGGCCAACTTTTACTCCTCTTTCAGTGCCACCTAATAAGATTCCTCTACATTCCTTACTATCATCATGACGATATCATCTTGAATCTCATACCTCGGGCCATTTATATACCTAGCATTTTTTTCTTCATGGTTGTCTCGATGCCCTGCTCTGATTTTCATCCTATAAAATTTTCAGTGTACTCTTTCACTAACAATCCCTGTTGTCTCATATTATTCAATTTCCTCAACATATTTATCTGATAATCTTTGGGTATGAATTTAGCTTTTAATTTAGCTACCATTATGTCCAAACTTTTATTTTTTTGTTTACCTTTGCACCTGTAAGCTTGCAGTTCATCCCACCATAGCGTTGCATGTCCCTTCAGTATGGTCAAAATGTGCTTCACTTTCTTCACTGTGTCAATCTCCTCATAGTCAAGGTATTTTTCCAAAGCACTTATCCAATCCAGAAAATCCTCAACATCTAATTTTCCTTCATACATTGGGACCTCTATTTTTTCTCTAGCTCCCATTTTGAGAATAAATCTCAACAGTCATTATTTTATATCTTCTTTTCCTCCATATCCTTTTTCTTCAACATCTTCATTCTCATCTTCGATGATGTCACCAGCATGAAGTTCTCTTCTCCAGGCCATCTCCCTGGCTTCCATTATTCCATTCTCACGCAGGTCTCTCCCTATGTCTCATTGGTTGCATGGTACTGATTTCTTCTTCACACAGTGAAAAATTTGGGCTCTCATACCACTTGAGGAAAACCCCCACCCAATCCCTAGGGTATGCGCAACCACCCGGTCTAGGATCATTTCAATTCGGGAGATGGATCATCTCACATGATCATTTTGAGCCCTGAACACAATTCTCGCAGGTCCTATACCTTTCTTCCCACATGATAATCCAAATTGCGAGAGTCCCTAAGCTCCAACAAAGTATTACAAGGGACCGTGGGCCTAACCGTGGGATAAATTTTAAGTTCCAGAGGAATTTGGGTCTTCATTCTTTGGTGGTCCTATCCTCTCCAACACTCTATGCTCCAAGAGAGTCAAAATCTGAATCAGATTAGACGGTTCTGGCTTTTATCAGACAACCTGGTTGGCCACTGAATCAACCTCTAGATTTCTTTGATATCAAAGAGAAACATGAAGGCACTGGTCTTCTCCTAAATCCCATAGATATGGATCACAACCCCACTCCTAGAGCCGGAGGATCTAGTATCCCACCTTCACCACCTCATTCATCTCCTTCTTCTTTAGGAGGTGAGTCATTTGATGAAGGCAGTTCTTCATCTGAACCATCTCAGCCTTCGAAACCACCTACGCCCATGGAAAATCAAAACAATCCCACCAGACCTTGGCTCGATCAAGATGTTGTGGCCATACATGGACACCAACACCCCTTACCTAAACACCTGGAGAAATGGCTACCTAAATTCGATCCAAACTCTAAGAAAATCGTCGAGGATCACATAAATAAATTCATGCTAGCCATTAGACTTCAAAGTGTAGAACATGAAGATGTAGTATGTAGACTCTTTCCTTACACATTTGAGGGCAATGCCTCTACATGGTATTTTTCTCAACAACCTCACACCATTGTATCATGGGACAAATACGAGTCTTGTTTCCTTGAGAAGTTCAGAGATGATAAATCTTCTAAAGTCTTAGTCATGGAACTCTCCAGTTTAAAGATGAACCCTAAGGAAAAAGTAAAATATTTTAACCAAATGTTCCTCACGTTAAAAAATTGAATCCTCGTTGATTCAATGCCTGCGGAAAATCTCATTGTCGCATATTACACCAAATATCTACAACAGAATGTAGAAATTTGGGTTAATAGGTCTAAGAAGGAAACGTTACTGAAAGCCTTCGAGGAGGCAAGCCAAATCGAAAAATATATTTTGACCCTAAAAGATAATCTTATTAATGAGGCAGAGATAACCCTATCTTCTAAGAAGAAAATAGAAATTCTTCTTAGACCTCCCCAAACCAAAACTCAATCAGAGAGCTCAGATTTGGAAAGTTTACAAAAGGTCATCCATAAATTATCAAATCAAGTCATATAATTGAGGAGATCAGCTGAGGAAGCATCTTCAAGCAAAGGAACTTACAAACCTCCTTTTAGAAAACCTTTTCCCTCAAACCGACCAAACCCAAACCCTGAAGGTCTGAATTTTGAAAGCTTTCAATAATCTATACAGACTATCCTTGAAGCACATGATAACTTAGTTCCCCCTGAGAATTCTGAAGATGTGGTTGAAGAAGAAACAGTCGAAGAAGAGGAACCATCTCCCAATATCTTCAGGCATTTTTCCAACAGTATCTTTCAAGCCAATTTCAAAATTGTCCATCCTTACAATACCAGAAGAAAAACCCAAACTAAACCCTCTTCTGAAATAGGTACTAATGCACCTCAGAAACAACTTAAAAAAACTGAAACAAAACAGAATTCAACAGCCCCAAGTTTAGAATAGGATTTGATTGAAGACTTAAAGAAACTTAGTGGTAATATTTCTATTTAGGAACTTTTGAAATTTCCTTTTCTTCTACATAAAATGCTTCAAAACATTGCAGAAAACAATAAAAACAACAAAATGAAAAGCAAGAAAATTTCATAAATCAATCCTAAAACGCCTCAAAAGGTCCCTACTAAAACGTCACTTGAACCCTGAAATAAAACATACCTCACTGAAAAAACTATATCAAATGTAGATAAAGTAATTTCAGGGACAACGACTAAAAATCAGCAAAGTTCTGTTGTTAATACTCGCAAAAATTTCCCACATTTTTTATTAACTTTTGACATTTTCAATAGAAGTGTACATAATTGCATGGTAGATTCTGGCGCATCATCAAATGTGATGCCTTTGTCTGCCTGCCAAAAAATCAATGCTGAAGTTCAACCTTCCAGTCTAAAAATCATCCAGCTCGATCGGACGAATGTTAAGGTAATTGGTGAATTAAAAAATGTACTTGTTAGGCTATCCTCTAATCCTAAGTTTCACCAGATTATTGATATCATTTTTGTTGACATCAATGAAGTATATGGTTTTTTTTTTAAGTAGGCATTGGTCCGAACAGTTGCATGGATAATTTGCGACAGACTTGTCTCATTTATGGCTACTAGAGAATGGAGAGCCAGACAGAAATAGGATTAATCATGAGCGTTACCTCAAGCACACCATGACTGATTTAAATGACGCTAATGAACCATTTACTTCCTGCACTAATTCACTCAAAATGCAGGGAATGGACACCTTTTTTGGTAACTTCATGGCGAAAACTTCCATCATCATTGATCTGAAAGAACAGTCGAAACTCATGACATGCACACAGTCGACAACTCTACCTAATGTGACAAACATGGCCAATGAAGCTTACATATGGTCTCTCTACTTCGATGGATCCAAATCTAAACAAGGCACTGGTGCAGGATGTGTACTCATTGACCCAGCAAGTAATAAAACTTTGATCGCTTGTCGATTAGAATTTGAATGTACAAACAACACTGTCGAATACGACTCACTTCTGCAAGGAATCAAGAAGGAAGTAGATATGAATGTACAGAACTTAATGGTATTCGGTGATTCGAAAATTTTGGTCAGACATGTAAGAAATTCCATACATTGCCTATCACCAAACCTGAAAAGTTATCAAGCCGAGGTATGGAATATAATGCACAAAATTTCCACATTTAACATTAAGTCCATTCCAATATCAAACAACTCTGAGGCTGACTTGTTAGCGAACATCGCTTCCAAAATTTTACTCGCAGAAGGTCTTTATCCAAACACATTTTCAATTGAGTTATTGTTTAGACCATCTGTCCTAGACAACATCATTAACAGGAGAGTGTTCGATGATGATCAGAAGATCATTAGTTTTTTTCACATGGAGGACACTTTTCAAGGTGCAGTTATCGATGAAGGCACCCATGATAAAGATCTCCGCAATTTTAAGGTAATATCGGACCCGAGCTCTCCCGAATCAACATCAGATCTGGTAAATTCTATCTGTATAACTGAAATTCGAATGTATGGTTTGGCTTTTGACTATCCATACATTTCTGTTTCATATCATTTTCTTTTATTAGTTTAAGATTTATAAAGAAAAAATCAAAAATATTTTTATGCTCTTTCTTTATCTGCTTCTTCAAAGCAGTCATTTTCACATTGAGTTTCGTAAGTTTAGATTAAAACTTGAAGTGTGTATATCATGTATATAAAAAGTATAAGTTTACCTGCTACTAAATATACCTACAATAGTTACGTATGTACATATTTATACATAGTAATTTTTAATTAGTCATTTATTTCATTTGTTTTATTTGTTTCTTTAGAACCCTTAGATTTGCTAACGGAGAAATTAAACCCGTCAAAACGGGTTACATCAAATGGATTGGGTTATTTAGACAACCTAGGACCGAAATCATTCTTCCAATTAACGGATGGTCATTTTCTCCCGTCAACACTCCTCCACTCTCTCATGGAACACACTGATGTGGCCATTCTCCTTGATAATGAAACAATTTATGACATTTTTCATCGTTCTTTGGACTTGCTCACGGGTACTTCAAAAACCCTAAAAGTTTTGTTCATTTATATGTGTCTTGAATGGTCAATGTTAACATTATTTTATTTATGTTTTCATTCCATCTCTATCTAAATTTTATGTACTGAAAACGCCCAGATTCAACTGAGATTCAACTATAAGCCTTGTTAAAATCCTTGTCCATACGTCTGAAGATAGCCTTATTGAACTCATTGTCCATACGTAGGAAGACAGGTCCATTATTCGGTTAACACGTTCATTGTCAAGGTTAATAAATATTATGTGTGGAATTTTGAGTTGGTTATCGCCATACTCATGCACAATAAAAGCATATAACTTGCAAAATTTTGAGTCGGTTATCACCATACTCATGCACACTAAAAGATCCATGGGTACATTTCACTTGCCTTTCGTCCACACTCCATTTCTTATCACATGCATACATTACACATTCATGTTCCTCATACATACTCATAGGGCCAACCTTTCCACTGTGTCGAAATCATTTCAGGCTGGATCTGACACTGAATTGCTCACTTTACAAGCATATGTGAAAGCATTGCAACCTTTGAATCCAAGTAGATGCAACGTGTGATTGTGATTCAAATTCTTTAATTAAAAATTTACATATACATATCTCTATATATGTTTATCGCGACATAGGTGAACAATTAAAATTGACTTCTGCATTTCTCGTCCCTCCCTTGAGGGATGATGGATTCTTCTTGTTCCCACCATGGTATCGCCTCTTGCAAACTAGGGAAATTTCACTGTAATCATCCAGTTCTTCCAAGTTCTCAATCTCCCATAGTGAAGAAAATATGAGTGCTTAACATCTAAGAGATCAAAGATCTACTCTTCATTGATAATTTCTGAAGCCGAGCCATCAACGTAGGGCCTCTACGTCCTCCTCTCTTTGAATTAACAAATAAAATAACTGCAGCTTTCAGTGCGTTGTTGGTGTCATCCCAACGATGTTTATCCTCATCGAGAACAAATTCATTGTTCTTCCGGGCTTCCACCATGGAAATTTTTAGATACTCTAGGATGATTAATCTTTTCCTCAACTCTTCCTTGTCAATCCTAAGGCTGACCAATACCTTCGAGGTTGAGGCATACAGAGTTGGAAACTGTTGTGATAACAGACATATGATACCATGTAAATATCCACACTCCTCCTTCCCAGGTCCACGAAGGCACTATGAAACAACAAAGTATGGAATGAAATAAATATCATTACCCTTCACCATATGTCTGTTACAACCATGTAGTAGCAAATTTGCACTACAATAATCCACTCCCATTTTCCTGGGCCCTCCTGTGAGGGAGTCAAGCCCAGTCCAACTCTGGTACCATGTTTTTTTTTCTTCATATGAGATATAATCAATATATTATTACAATGATAAGTGTTCCATATATAGGGAACATAGGGTGACTATCCATGAAAGAATCTGTCCCTTAAATAATCAATAACTATTTATTATTATAATTTATTTATTAGATATGATATTTAATAATCAATAATTATATTATTAATTATTATTCAAAAATAATGTCTTCTCGATGTTGTCCAAACATCAACAAGTGTCCCCATATGTAAATTTCTCTTTTTTCTATATGGTTATGATTCTTTCCAGCTTCAACTCTGGGTTTCTGGAATTTCTCTTGGGAAATTCCTCTGCCTCTACTTGGGGTTTTCCCTTTTTTTCACTAGCTTTTATTCCTGGCCAACTTTTACTTCTCTTTTAGTGCCACCTGATAAGCATCCTCTACATTCCTTAATATCATCATGCCAATATCATCTTGAATCTCATACCTCAGGCCATTTATATACCTAGCATTTGTTTTTTCATGGTTCTCTCGATGCCCTTCTCTGATGTTCATCCTATAAAAAATTTCAGTGTACTCTTTCACTAACAATCCCTTCTGTCTCATATTATTCAATTTCCTAAGCATATTTATCTGATAACCTTTGCGTATGAATTTAACTTTTAATTTAGCTACCATTATGTCCCAACTTTTTATTTTTTGTTTACCTTCGCACCTGTAAGCTTGCAGTTCATCCCACCATAACGTTGCATGTCCCTTCAGTCTGGTCAAAATGTGCTTCACTTTCTTCACCTCGTCAATCTCTTCATAGTCAAAGTATTTTTCCAAATCACTTATTCAATCCAGAAACTCCTCAACATCTAATTTTCCTTCATACATTGGGACCTCTACATTTTCTCTAGCTCCCATTTTGACAACAAATCTCAGCAGTCATTCTTTTGTATCTTCTTTTCCTCCATATCCTTTTTCTTCAACATCTTCACTCTTAGCTTCGATGATGTTGCCATCATGAAGTTCTCTTCTCCAGGCCATCTCCCTAGCTTCCATTCTTCCATTCTCTCACAGGTCTCTCCCTGTGTCTCCTTGGTGGCATGGTACCAATTTCTTATTCACACAGAGAAACATTTAGGCTCTCATACAACTTGAAGCAAACCCCCACCCACTCCTTAGGGTATGCGCAACCACCCGGTCTAGAATCATTTGAATTCGGGAGAAGGATCATCTCACATGATCCTTTTGAGCCCTGAAAACAATTATCGTGGGTCCTATACCTTTCTTCCCACGTGATAATCCAAATTTTGGGAGTCCCTAAGCTCCAACAAAGTCTTATAAGGGATCGTGGGCCTAACCGTGGGATAAATTTTAAGTTCCAAAGGAATTTGGGGCTTCGTTCTTTGGTGGTCCTATCCTATCCAACACTACATGCTCCAAGAGAGTCGAACTCTGAATCAGATCAGATGGTTCTGGCTTGTATCAGACAACCTGGTTGGCCACTAAATCAACCTCTAGATATCTCTGATATCAGAGAGAAACTTGAAGGCACTGGTCTTCTCCTAAATCCCACAGATCTGGATCACACCCCCACTCCTAGAGCCAGAGGATCTGGTATCCCACCTTCACCACCTCATTCATCTCCTTCCTCCTCTGAAGGGGATTCATCTGACGAAGGTAGTTCTTCATCTGAACCATCTCAGCCTTCGAAACCACCTACGCCCATGGGAAATCAAAACAATCCCACGATACCTTGGCTCGATCAAGATGTTGTGGCCATACGTGGACCCCAACACCCTTTACCTAAACACCCAGAGAAATGGCTACCTAAATTTTATCTAGACTCTAAGAAAATCGCTGAGGATCACATAAAGAAATTCATGCTAGACATTAGGCTCTGAAGCATAGAACATGAAGATGTAGTATGTAGACTCTTTCCTTACATGTTTGAGGGAAATGCCTCTACATGGTATGTTTCCCAACAACCTCACACCATTCTATCGTGGGACAAATTCGAGTCATGTTTCCTTGAGAAGTTCGGAGATGATAAATCTCCCAAAGTCTTAGTAATGGAACTCTCCAGTTTAGAGATGAACCCGAAGGAAAAAGTAAAATATTTTAACCAAAGGTTACTCACATTAAAAAATTGAATCCCCGTTGATTCAATGCCTGCAGAAAATCTCATTGTCACATATTACACCAAATTTCTACACTAGAATGTAGCAATTTTGGTTAAAAGGTCTAAGACGACAATGTTACTAGAAGCCTTCGAGGAGGCAAGCCAAATCGACAAATATATTTTGAGCCTAAAAGATAATCTTAGTAATGAGGCAGAGATAACCCTGTCTTCTAAGAAGAAAATAGAAATTCTTCCTAGACCTCCCCAAACCAAAACTCAATCAGAGAGCTCAGATTTTGAAAGTCTACAAAAGGTCATCCAGAAATTATCAAATCAAGTCGTATAATTGAGGAGATCAACTGAGGAAGCATCTTCAAGCAAAGGAACCTACAAAACTCCTTTTAGAAAACCTTTTCCCTCAAACAGACCAAACCCAAACACTGAAGGTCTGAATTTTGAAAGCTTACAATAGGCTATACAAGCTATCCTTGAAGCACATGATAACTTAGTTCCCCTGAGAATTCTGAAGATGTGGTTGAAGAAGAAAAAACTGAAGAATAGGAATCATCTCCCAATATCTTCGGGCATTTTTCCAACAGTATCTTTCAAGCCAATTTAGAAATTGTCCATCCTTACAATACCAGAAGAAAAACTCAGACTAAACTCTCTTCTGAAATAGGTACTAATGTGCCTCAAAAAGAATTTAAACAAACTGAAACAAAACAGAATTCAGTAGCCCCAAGTTTAGAATAGGATTTGATTGAAGACTTAAAGAAACTTAGAGCTAATATTTATGTTTACGAACTTTTTAAATTTCCTTTTCTTCTGTAGAAAATGCTTCAAAACATTGCAGAAAACAGTAAAAACAACAATCTGAACAGCAAGAAAATTGCATAAATCAGTCCTAAAATGCCTCAAAAGGTCCCTACTAAACTGACACTTGAACCCTCAAATAAAATAGACCTCAATAAAAAAACTATATCAAATGTAGATAAAATAATTTCAGGGACAACGACTAAAAATCAGCAAAGTTCTGTTGTTAATACTTGCAAAAATGTCCCACCTTTTTTATTAACTTTTGAAATTTTCAATAGAAGTGTACATAATTGCATGGTGGATTCTGGCACATCATCAAACGTGGTGCCTTTGTTTATCTGCCAAAAAATCAATGCTGAAGTTCAGCCTTTCAGTCTAAAAATCATCCAGCTTGATCGGATGAACGTTAAGGTAATTGGTGAATTAAAAAATGTACTTGTTAGGATATCCTCTAATTCTAAGGTTCATCAGATTATTGATATCATTTTTGTTGACATCCCTAAAGTGTATGATTTATTTTAAAGTAGCAATTGACCCGAACAGTTGCATGGATACTTTGCGACAGACTTGTCTCATTTGTGGCTACCAGAGAATGGAGAGACAAACATAATTAGGATTAATCGTGAGCATTACCTCAAGCACACAATGATCAATTTAAATGACACTAATGAACCATTTAATTCTTCCACTAATTCACTCGAAATGCAGGGAATGAACACCTTTTTCGGTAACTTCATGGTGGAAACTTTCAATCATCGCTGATAAAGAAAAATAGTCAGAACTCATGACATGCACACAGTTGGTAGCTATACCTTATGTGCCAAACACGACCGATGAAGCTTACATATTGTCTCTCTACTTCGATGGATCCAAATCTAAACAAGGCGTTGGTGCGGGATGTGTACTCATCGACCCGACAGATAATAAAACTTTGATCGCTTGTTGATTAGAATTTGAATGTACAAACAACACCGCCGAATACGAGGCACTTCTACAAGGTCTCAAGAGCGAAGTATATATGAATGTACAAAACTTAATGGTATTCAGTGATTCAGAAACTTTTGTCAGACAGGTAAGAAATTCCATACATTGCCTATCACCACACCTAAAAAGTTATCAAGCTGAGGTATGGAATCTAATGCACAAAATTCCCGCATTTAACATTAATTACATTCCAATATCAAACAAATCTGAGGCTGACTTGTTAGATAACATCGCTTCCAAAATTTTACCCACAGAAGGTCTTTCTCCAAATGCATTTTCAATTGAGTTATTATTTAGACCATCAGTCCCAGACAACATCACTAACGGGAGAGTGTTCGATGATGATTAATAGATCATTAGTTTTTTTCACATGGAGGACACTTTCCGAGGTGTAGTTATTGATGAAGGCACCCACGATGAAGATATCCACAATTTTACGGTTATATCGGACCCAAGCTCTCCCGAATCAACATCAGATCTGGTAAATACTATCCCTATCACTGAAATTTGAACATATGGTTTGGCTTTTGACTATCCATACGTTTCTGTTTCGTAGCATTTTCTTTTATTAGTTTAAGATTTACAAAGAAAAAATCAAAAATATTTTTATGTGCTTTCTTTATTTGCTTCTTCAAAGCAATCATTTTCACATGGAGTTTCGTAAGTTTAGATTAAAACTTGAAGTGTGTATATCATGTATATAAAAAGTATAATTTTATCTTCTAGTAAATATACCTACAATAGTTACGTATGTACATATTTATACATTTCAATTCTTAATTAGTTATTTATTTCATTTCTTTTATTTGTTTCTTTAGAACCCTTAGATTGGCTAATGGAGCCATTAAACCCGTCAGAACGGGTTACACCAAATGGTTTGGGTTATTTAGACAACCCTGGACCAGACTGGTTCTTCCAATTGACAGACGAACATTTTCGCCCGTCAACACTCCTCCACTCTCTCTTGGAACACACCGATGTGGCCATTCTCCTTGATAATGAAACAATTTATGATATTTTTCATCGTTCTTTGGACTTGCTCACGGGTACCTCAGAAACACTAAAAGCTTCGTTCATTTATATGTGTCTTGAATGGTCAATGTTAACATTATTTTATTTATGTTTTCATTCCATCTCTATCTAAATTTTATGTACTGAAAACGCCCAGATTCAATTGAGATTCAACTATAAGCCTTGTTACAAACCTTTTCCATATGTTTGAAGATAGCCTTATTGAACTCATTGTCCATATGTAGGAAGACAAGTCCATTATTCAGTTAACACATTCATTGTCAAGGTTAATAAATATTATGTGCAGAATTTTGAGTTGGTTATTGCCATACTCTTGCACAATAAAAGCATATAGCTTGCAAAATTGTGAGTCGGTTATCTCCATACTCATGCACACTAAAAGAGCCATGGGTACATTTCACTTTCCTTTCGTCCACACTCCATTTCTTATCACATACATACATTACAAATTCCTATTCCTCATAGAGACTGATATGGCCAACCTTTCCACTGTGTCGAAATCATTTCAGGTTGGATCTGACACTGAGTTGGTCACTTTACAAGCATATGTGAAAGCATTGGAACCTTTGCATCCAAGTAGATGCAACGTGTGATTGTGATTCAGATGTTTTAATTTCAAATTTACATATACATATCTCTAGATAAGTTGATCGCGACATAGGTGAACTATTAAAATTGACCCCTTCATTGCTCGTCCCTCCCGTGAGGGATGAAGGATTCTGCTTCTTCCCACCACGATATCACCTCTTGCAAACCAGGGAAATTGCACTGTAATCGCGCAGTTTTTCCAAGTTCTCAATCTCCCATAGTGAAGAAAATATGAGTGCTTAACATCTAAGAGATCAATGATCTGCTCTTCACTGATAATTTTTTAAGTTGACCCATCAACACAGGGCCTCTACGTCCTCCTCTCTTTGAATTAACAAATAAAATAATTGCAGCTTTCAGTGCAGTGTTGGTGTCATCCCAACGATGTTTATCCTCGTCAAGAACAACTTCATTGTTCCTCAGAGCTTCCACCATGGAAATTTTTAGATACTTTGGAATGATTAATATTTTCCTCAAATCTTCCTTGTCAATCCTAAGGCTGACCAATACCTTTGAAGTTGAGGAATACAGAGTTGGATCTATCTACGATAACAGACATATGATACCTTGTAAATCTCCACACTCCTCCTTCGCAGGTCCACGAAGGCACTATGAAACAACAACGTATGGAATGAAATAACTATCATTACCCTTCACCATATGTCTCTTACAACCATGCAGTAGCAAATTTGCGCTACAATAATCCACTCTCATTTTCCTGGGCCCTCCTGTGAGGGAGTCAAGCCCAGTCCAGCTCTGATACCATGTTGTGTTTATTCATATGAGATATAATCAATATATTATTACAATGAGGAGTGTTCCATATATAGGGAACATAGGGTGACTATCGATGAAAGGATGCGTCCCTTGAAGAATCAATAACTATTTATTATTATCATTTATTTATTATATATGATATTTAATAATCAATAATTATATTATTAATTATTATTCAAAGATAATGTCTTCTCGAAGTTGTCCAAACATCAAGAAGTGTCCCCATATGGAACTTTCTCCTTTTTCTATATGGTTGTGATTCTTTCCAGCTTCATCTCTAGGTTTCTGGAATTTCTCTCGGGAAATTCCTCTGCCTCTCCTTAGGGTTTTCCCTTTTTTTCGCTATCTTTTCTTCCTGGCCAACTTTTCCTCCTGTTTTAGTGCCACCTGATAAGTGTCCTCTATATTCCTTACTATAATCATGCTGATATCATCTTGACTCTCATACCTTGGGCCATTTATATAGCTAGCATTTTTTTCTTCATCGTTCTCTCGATGCCCTGCTCTAATGTTCATCCTATAAAAAATTTCAGTATACTCTTTCACTGACAATCCTTTCTATCTCATATTATTCAATTTCCTAAACATATTTATATGATAATCCTTGGGTATGAATTTTGCTTTTATTTAGCTACCATTATGTCCCAAATTTTATTTTTTTGTTTACCTTTGCACCTGTAAGCTTGCAGTTCATCCCACCATAGCGCTGCATGTCCCTTCAGTCTGGTCAAAATGTGCTTCAGTTTCTTCACCTCGTCAATATCCTCATAGTCAAAGTATTTTTCCAAAGCACCTATCCAATCCATAAACTCCTCAACATCTAATTTTCCTTCATACATTGGGACCTCTATTTTTCTCTAGCTCCCATTTTGACAACATATCTCAGCAGTCATTGTTTTGTATCGTCTTTTCCTCCATCTCCTTTTTCTTCAACATCTTCACTCTCAACTTCGATGGTGTCTCCAGGATGAATTTCTCTTCTATGGGCCATCTCACTCGATTCCATTCTTCCATTCTCACACAGGTCTCTCCCTGTGTCTCCTTGGTGGCATGGTACTAATTTCTTCTTCAGACAGAGAAACATTCGGGCTCTCATACAACTTTACGCAAACCCCCACCCACTCCCTAAGGTATGTGCGACCACCCAGTCTAGGATTTTTTGAATTCGGGAGATGGATCATCTCACATGATCTTTTTGAGCCCTGAAAACAATTCTCGTAGGTCCTATACCTTTCTTCCCACATGATAATCCAAATTGTGGGAGTCCCTAAGCTCCAGCGAAGTCTTGCAAGGGACCATAGGCCTAACCATTGGATAAATTTTAAGTTCCAGAGGAATTTGGGTCTTCGTTCTTTGGTGGTCCTATCCTCTCCAACACTCTATGCTCCAAGAGAGCCAAACTCTGAATCAAATTGGATGGTTGTGGCTTGTATCAGACAACCTGGTC
>ML798257.1:469898-481444 GCA_009831015.1 Picea engelmannii | reverse complement strand
TGTATCAAATGTAGATAAAGTAATTTCAGGGACAACAACTAAAAATCAACAAAGTTCTTCTTTTAATACTCGCAAAAATGTCCCACCTTTTTTATTAACTTTTGAAATTTTCAATAGAATTGTACATAACTGCACGGTAGATTCTGGCGCATCATCAAATGTGATGCCTTTGTCTATCTGGAAAAACATCAATGTTGAAGTTCAACCTTCCAGTCTAAAAATCATCCAGCTCGATCGGACGAATGTTAAGGTAATTGGTGAATTAAAAAATGACTTGTTAGGTATCCTCTAATCCTAAATTTCACCAGATTATTGATATCATTGTTGTTGACATCCCTGAAGTGTACGGTTTATTTTTAAGTAGGGATTCGTCCGAACAGTTGCATGAATACTTTGTGACAAACTTCTCTAATTTTTGGCTAGCAGAGAATGGAGAGCCAAACATAAATAGGATTAATCGTGAGCATTACCTCAAGCACACCGTGATCGATTTAAATGACGCTACTGAACCATTTACTGCTTCCACTAATTCACTCGAAATGTGGGGAATGAACACCTTTTTCCGTAACTTCATGGTGAAAACTTCCATCATCGTTGATCCAGAACAACAGTCGGAACTCATGACATGCACACAGTCAGCAGCTCTGCCTAATTTGCCAAACACGACCGATGAAGCTTACATATGGTCTCTCTACTTCGATCCAAATTTAAAGAAGGAGCTGGTGCAGGATGTGTACTCATCGACCTGGTAGGTAATAAAATTTTTATCGCTTACCGATTAGAATTTTAATGTACAAACAACACCGTCGAATAAGAGGCACTTTTGCAAGGACTCAAGAAGTTAGTAGATATGAATGTACAGAACTTAACCGTATTCGGTGATTCAAAAATTGTTGTAAGACAGGTAAGAAATTCCATACATTTCCTATCAGTACCACACCTGAAACGTTATCAAGCCAAGGTATGGAATCTAATGCACAAATTTTCTGCATTTAACATTAAGTCCATTCCAAGATCAAACAACTCTGAGTCTGACTTGTTAGCTAATGTTGCTTCCAAGATTTTGTTTGCAGAAGGTCTTTCTCCAAACACATTTTCGATTGAGTTATTTCTTAGAGCATCAGTCCCAGACAACGTCACTAACTGGAGAGTGTTCGATGATGATCAGTAGATCATTAGTTTTTTGCACATGGAGGACACTTTTTTAAGTGCAGTTATCGGTGAAGGCACCCATGATGAAGATCTACGCAATTTTATGGTAATATCAGACCCAAGGTCTCCCGAATCAACATCATATCTAGTAAATTCTATCCCTAAATATGTGGTAAGATTAGAAAATTTTTATGATTTGCATGACAAATTCAGGAAATCAGTAAATTGTAAAACAAATAGTTCTTCCTTGACCCATGAAAAAGTAAATCTAGGGACTAAAGATAATCCACAATATATTAATCTGGGAACGAGATATTCCCAGCAAGAGAGATGAGCCTTTATAAAACTTTCTAAATAATTCAAAGATGTCTTTTCTTGGACATACGATGATTTAAAAACTTTTGACCCTAAAATTATACAACACATCATCCCCATGAAACCCCAGACTCAACCTTTTCAGCAGAAGCTGAGAAAGATGGGCCCTAATCTTGAACCCACGGTCAAGAAAGAACTAAACAAAATATTGAATGAAAATATAATCTTCCCAATAAGACACACTAATGCAGGAGAATCACTCCCAAGCCAGTCATGTGCTAGCCAGCCAGCCAGCACAACGCACATTCAATGAAGAAGGAGAGGCGTAGCCCTCTCGTTTCAAATTTTGAATTTGAAATTTATATTAAATGTTTGTAAGGCTGGTAGAGCCAACCGTGCCTTTGAGCAGGCTATAGTTAAAGAAGACCTTCAATGGTTGTATGGCTAGATCTAGCTCCGATCTAGACTAAACAGCCCATTCAATGTAAAGTTAATGTAATTGAATAGGGTATGTAGCTTGGAGGGAAGAGCTCGAAGAGCCCCCTCGTGTAAAAGATCCTTTGTATGTAGGATGAGTAAGAAGGCAGTTGAAAAAAATAAGAATAGAGAGGAGAGGAGAGGAGAGGAGAGACTCTGTTGCAGTTCGAGCTCAAACACATTGTAAAGAGGCATTCCTGTTTAATACAAACAAAGCAGTTTTTCCTGCATGAGATTCTTTGTGGGTTTATGTGTTTATGGATGAATGTCTTTATGATTTTATGCTATGCTGTAGATGTATGTTGTAGATGTGCATTTGCAGGGACAGATAGATTTTCCTATCTATGGGTTCTTTGAGTTCAAGTTGGGGTTCTTTGAGGCTTCATGCAAGAGTGCATGATAGAACACTGCGGGTTCTGAAATCCTGTGCAAGGAGTGCATTTCTAAAGTCTACGGATTCAAATAGATACGTGCCAGGAGGGAGCACCAACTAAAGTCTTAGACTCAAGGAGAACCCTCAAGGTTGTTGAATACATTGGAGGTGAGACTGTGCAAAGGAAGGCATAACGAAGATAGAACTGTTGAACGTTCTGTGAAGCTCTGCTAGGAGGGCATTGAGCAAGTGCACAAGTGTACAAAGGAACTCTTGGTTGAGTTCAGAGAAGGAAAAGTGTCACAGGAGGACCTTCACAGGGTTACTGAACACCCTATAGGCTTAGCAAGTAGTTCTTGAGCAGGAAGCAGCCTGAGGGCACTTACACCCCTTCCAGGAGAGAAAGGGGTAGAGACCATCGGGGTCAGAGTAGTAGAAGCTCAAGAAGGATAAAGACCTGTGCAAGGAGTGAACCAGGCCAACACTTGAGGGAAGTGTTGAGAGACAGTCGTCTAAAGGCTTGTCAAACTCAAGGAGTGAGTGTGGGAAGACTTGTTTCAATTCTAAAACCCAAAAGAGATAGCATGGTCGTGCGCAAGGACCCTGCAAGGAGTGAAAAGGTCGAGAACCTCTTCAAGGTTCAGAGTGAACAAAGATAAGGAGGAATAGTGAATTATCACATAGAGCCATAGCTTCAAGGAGTTCAAAGGCCAAGAAGAAACCCTTTGGGTATTTAGAGTTTGACAAATCTTGGGAGGGATATCGTTCCTTAGAATGTAGATGAAACTGAAGTTGCAGGGCTCGTATCAAGGAGCAGAAAGCAAAGGTCGAGGCCTTTTGAAGCATTTGAAATCTTCCAAAGTGAAGGAAGAAGTGTAAGATCAAGGGAGTAGCTATACTTTTCGTCGATTCAAGCGCTGGAAAAATATCTGGACCATTGGAGTTTCATGTCCAGGCGTAGGTAGGAAAGTGTAGCGCAGGAGGAAGAGAACTGGGTCGTCAAATATCACGCAGATAGCCGATAGCCATCATATATGTGAAGTGTTGCACGAGATTTAACTCTCGTATGCACAGAGGAGAAGACCCATCAAAGTCCTGAAATGGTGAAAGCATTAGGTCTGTCCATCTATGGAGGACGTGTGTCACGAGATCCTCATATCTCGGGGATTCGGGCATTGAAGAGAGAAATGGATAAGTCTTTTGACTTCGCGACTTGCGAAGTCCCAAAGTGATTGGGGAGATACCGGGAGTTCGAAGGACCAGGGATTAGTGCAGCTGGGGTCGTGAAGTCCCAAAACACTGAGAACATCAAGATTGTCCAACAGTAGGAAACATGGCAACGATCATGGCATCGGGAGAGTCCTGAAAATGCGATTTCAACATTCTGGGTACTGGGGAATGCAAAGGGAAAGAATTCGAGATTCTTGACCCACGAGATCCTGAAAGGATCTGATCCATTGGATGTGGGAGGATCATGGCCATTGATCTCCCTTTGATTTGGTACTTCAGTATTTTGAGTACCGGGAAGTCCAAGGAGCAAGAATCGGGTAACCTTTCATTGTGAAGTCCTGAAGCACGATGACCCCGAAGCGTTGAAGGGACATGGAAGGAAGCCGACATTTCGGCATACCAGGATTCGATATTTTGGAAGTCTCAAAGACAAGGAATCAGGGCATAGGGTTTTGAAAACCCTGAAGTTGCAAAAGCATGATGTGTCCTTGGAGAGGGACAATAAAGGCAGGGATTTCGGGTCTCGGCATACCGGGCATCCCACAGACAGAGAACCGGGCAACTTCGCATCAGAAGTCCCGAAGTCGCGAAATGCGACACATACTTTGGAGGAGATATGGCTCAGGGGGCTAATCACCGTTGAGTTCCATTTGGGCATTTCGGTGATCGAGGAATTGAGGAGGTAGATACTCTCGACAGTAGGGCTCATGGAGTCTCGAAACTCGAAATTACTTTTCTGGAAAAGATCGAAGGTCATATTCAATGACCGTAGGAAGGAGAAGCTCGTGCCTGATGCATGTTCATGTAGGTGGGGTTTCAAAAGGAGTTGTGGATCGGGTTCGTGAGGCCTCAAAGAAGGCCGAAAGAACCATTTCAATTATGTGGATCCGAAGGATAGAACGATCCTAAGACTAGGAGGTCGTGTAGAACCTGCTGAGGCAGGGGGTGTTTCATCAAGTGGTATAAGAGCGTGACTCTATTTGTATATTTCAGGCAAAGGGAGCAAGAAGAGAAAGAGAATACTCTGGTACACATCAGTTTGGTATCATAGGCAGCTTGCAGAGATAGGCAGAAGGAGAGAGAGCACTAAGACTCTATGGAGATTGTTGCAAGTGCACAGCAATCAAAAGGCAGTCAAGTCAACTGTAAAGAATGGCTGGAAGCACTCTCAGTTGCAGAGTGACAACAACAGATTTGCTAGGAGGGCAGATAGAAGGTGAAGATGGCTACTGAAGGCCATGAATGTAGTGGAAGGAAGAACCATCAACAGCCGAGAAAGGTTGAGATGGATAAAGAGCTTGTCGAGATAAGAGTGAGAATGGAGAATCTTGCATTGCAGATGCAACAGGATGAAAGATCACGATGGGTATATGAATGTCCCATTAGGACAAAGGTGAAATGGCCAGTCAAGGAATTGGTGGCCAGAAGATAGCGAAGGCTATTGAGAGGATGGTTGAGGCATGTTGAAGACCTCAAAAAACCAGAGGAGGAAGTGGTTCACGTCTTTGAGCTAGAGGCTAGCAGAAATATCAATGATGATGAGGAAGAGAGATCACTGAAAGACCTCATGAACTGCCAGGAGGGCAGAGAGGAATTCCCAATTTTCCAGGTGGGAAATGAAGTGAGATCACTGGAGGATCTCATAGACTGTCAGAAGGACAACAAGGGAATTTCATATTTCCAGGAGGGCAATGATATGAGATTAGTTGAGGATCTCAAAGACTTCCAGGTAAGCAGTGAAGAAAATTCAAATTGTCAAGAAGACAATGAGAAGGGGTCATTGGTTGATCTCATAAACTGCCAAGAGGGCAGCGATGAAAATTTAGACTGCCAGGTGGGCAGAGAAGAAATCCCATGTTTCCAAGTGGGAAAGGGAGTGGAGATGAGACTATCTAAAAGTCTCATGAACTCAAAGGTGAGTTTGGATCAGCCAAAGGAGCTGACAGGGAAGATCAGCTCAGAGGTGAGTTCATATCATCATGGAGAGCTGATCGAGAAGGAGGATCAAAGGAATCTTCTGATCAATGGAGGAATAGAAATATTCTTGCCACTTAGCCCAGTCGAGGTGAGAGTGTATGTTTCCAATGCAGAAATAGAAGAAAGACAACCAGCAGAGACTGTAAGGGAGAAAGAAGAAGGGGAGAAGATATCAGAGGTTGATCAAGCAAAAGAAGGAGATGAGCATTCCGAGGAATGGCTCAAAATTTTCAGTCAGGAATATGAAAAGGAGACGACTCCAACATTGGAGCTTGCAGTAGAAGAAGCCGAAGAAGAGACAAATAGCATCAGTTTTGTTGATCTGTGAAAAGAGATTGAATCCCTGGAGAGAAGGGTGATAGTGCAGGGCATGCACATCCAATAGGTTAATTTGGAGACAGGTGAGGGAGAATACCATCCCAAGGAGCGACTGGAAGAAGTTGGAAATACACCAGAAAGAGAACTGGTAGAAGCAAAGTTGTCGGAAGAGGAAGCTGAGTAGAGACTCAGTGATGAAATTGCAGAATTGGATTCTATATTAGAGTGGAGGAGGGGGAAAAGATGGCGTGGGAGATCTAGTTGATCTACCCATTTGCAGAGAGGAAGTCCAGTTGAGGAGACTGCAAGGATAGAGCCAACCATTGGAGCAGTTGGACGAGGAGATAGAGCAGGTCAGGAGGCTGATGTTGAAGTCAGTATAGGAGACTGCCAGTAGAGAAAGGCTTAGAAAAAGAGGGTCTGCCATAGCAGCAGAACAACAGTAGCAGTAGCAGCAACAACAGAGAGATGGAGCAGAGATACAACTCCAAAGAGTTGTTTGGGATCCAGGTGGATTTCAACAACAATGTTGGGGAGCTCATGAGCAGGAGCTCATGAATTTTTCATAGAAGAGGAGTATGATGCAGGAACATCTCTCCCAAGCCATTCATGCGCTAGCTAGACAACGAGCACAACGCACATTCAATGAAGAAGGAGAGGCGCAACCCTCTCGTTTTAAATTCTGAATTTGAAATTTATATTAAATGTCTGTAAGGCTGGTAGAGCCAAAACCATGCCTTTGAGCATGTTGTAGTTAAAGAAGGCCTTTAATGGTTGTAAGGCTATATCTAGCTCTGATCTGGACTAGACAACCCATTCAGTGTAAAGTTAATGTAATTGAATAGGGTAGGTAGCTTGGAGGGAAGATCTTGAAGAGCCCCCTCATGTAAAAGATCCTTTGTATGTAGGATGAGTAAGAAGGTAGTTGAAAAAAAGTAGAATAGAGAGGAGAGGAGAGGAGATCTGAGACTCTGTTGCAGTCCGAGCTCAAACACATTGTAAAGAGGCATTCTTGTTTAATACAAACAAAGCAGTTTTTCCTGCATGAGATTTTTTGTGGGTTTATGTGTTTATGGATGAATGTCTTTATGCTTTTATGCTATGATGTAGATGTTGTAGATGTGCATTTACAGGGACAGATAGATTTTAATATCTGTGGGTTCTTTGATTCCAGGTTGGGGTTCTTTGAGGCTTCATGCAAGAGTGAATGACAGAACACCATGGGTTCTGATAGCCTGTGCAAGGAGTGCATTTCTGAAGTCTACAGATTCAGACAAAGACGTGCTAGGAGGGTGCACTAGCTAAAGTCTTAGAATCAAGGATAATCCTCAAGGTTGCTCAATACCTTGGAGGTGAGACTGTGCAGAGGAAGGGACGGGGAAGACAAAACTATTGAACGTTTTGTGAATCTCTACCAGGAGGGCATTGAGAAAGTGCAAGAGTGTACAGAGGAACTCTTGGTTGAGTTTGGAGAAGGAGAAGCATCACAGGAGGACCTTCACAGGGTTAGTGAACACCCTGTAGGCTTAAAAAGGAGTTCTTGCGCAGGAAGTGGCCTGACGGAACTTACACCCCTTCAAGGAGAGAAAGGGGCAGAGACCATTGGGGTCAGAGCAGCAGAAGCTCAAGAAGGATAAAGACCTATGCAAGGAGTGCACCAGGCCAACACTTGAGAAAAGTTTTGAGAGACAGTTGTCTGAAGGCTTGTCAAACTCAAGGAGTGAGTGAGAGAAGACTTGCTTCAAGTCTAAAACCCAAAAGAGATAGCACGGTCGTCCATTGGGACCCTGCAAGGAGTGCAGAGGTTGAGAACCTCTTCGAGGTTCAGAATGAACAAAGCTTAGGAGGAATAGTGACTTAGCGCACAGAGACGTAGCTGCAAGGAGTGCAGAGGCCAAGAAGAAACCCTTTGGGTTTTCAGAGTTTTACAAATCTCGGGAGGGATATCGTTCCTTAGAACGCAGATGAGACTAAAGTTGCAGGGCTCGTAGTAAGGAGAAAAAATAAAAAGATGAGGCCTTTTGAAGCATTTGAAATCTTCCAAAGTGAAGGAAGAAGCGTAAGCTCAAGGGAGGAGCTACAATTTTTGTCAATTCGGGCACTGGAAAAAGATATGGACCATTGGAGTTTCACGTCGAGGCACAAGCAAGAAAGAATAGCACAGAAGGAAGAGATCTGGGCCATCAGATCTCACACAGATAGACAATAGCCATCGGATCTGTGAAGTGTTGCACGAGATTTAACACTCGTATGCGCAGAGGAGAAGACCCATCAAAGTCCCAAAACGGTGAAAGCATCAAGGAATTCCATCTGTGGAGGACGTGTGTCACAATATCCTTTTATCTCAGGGATTCAGGCACCGAAGAGTGAAATGGAGAAGTCTTTCAAATTCGCGACTTGCGAAGTCCCGAAGTGATTGGGGAGCTACCGGGAGTTCGGATACTGGGAGTTCTAAGGACCAGGGATCAGTGCAGCTGGAGTCGTGAAGTCTAGAAACATCGAGAACATTGGGACCATCCAACAGGAGGACATGTGCCAACGATCGTGGCATCAGGAGAGTCCCGAAAATGCCATTTCGGCATTCCGAAAATCGAGGAATGCAAAGGGAAAGAATTTGGGATTCTTGACCCATGAGATCCTGAAAGGATCTAAGCCAATGGATGCGGGAGGATCATGGCCGTTGATCTCCCTTTGATTTGGTACTTCAGTATTTTGGGTATCGAAAAGTCCAAGGAGCAAGGATCGGGTAACCTTGCATTGCGAAGTCCCGAAGCGCGATGACCCCGAAGCATTGAAGGGACATGGAAAGAGGCCGGCATTTCGGCATACCGGGATTCGGGATTTTGGAAGTCTCAAAGTCAAGGAATCAGGGCATAGGGTGTTGAAAACCCCGAAGTCATGAAAGCACGACGTGTCCTTAGAGCAGGATACTAAAGGCGAGGATTTGAGGTTTCGGCATACCAGGGATCCCATAGACAGAGAATCGGGAAACTTTGCATCAGAAGTCTCAAAGTCGTTAAATGCGACACATCCTTTGGAGGAGATATGGCTTAGGGGGATAATCACTGTTGAGCACCATTTGGGCATTTCGGCATTTTGGTGATCGGGGGATCGAGGAGGTAGAGACTCTCGATAGTAGGGCTCATGGAGTCCCGAAACCCGAAATTAATTTTCAGGAAAATGCCGAAGGTCATATTCGATGATCATGGGAAGGATAAGCTCATGCCTGATGCATGTTCGCGTAAGTGGGGTTTCACAAGGACCTATGGATCGGGTTCATGAGGCCTCAAGGAATGCCGAAAGAACCATTTCAGTTCTGCGGATCTGAAGGATAGAACGATCCTAAGACCGGGAGATCATGCAGAACCTGCTAAGGTACGGGGCATTGCATCACACACAATGGGTATCTAATTTTGTTCCTATAAGGAAGAAAAGTGATGAAATTTGACTCTCGAAACTTAAAACAAGCGTCTGACAAAGTTGATTATCATGTTCCTCCAATGGGACAAATTCTCCAGCAGGTATCCAGTTCTGAAAGATTGTCACTACTAGACGGTTTTTCAGGGTACAACCAGGTCCTCATGTCTCGCCTAGACCAGTTGAAAACCACTTTTTGTACCCCATGGGGTACCTACACCTACATAAAAATGCCTTTTGGGATTACAAATGTCGGGGCCACTTTCCAGAGAGAAATGAATATTTCTTTTCACAGTCTCATCAATCAATCCATAGTGATCTATCTTGATGACATTACTATTTTCTCCAAAAACAAGAGAGATCACTTATCCCATCTGAGTTATGTCCTACAACAATGCCACAAGTACGGTATATCTCTAAATCCTAAGAATTATATCTTTGCAATGGAACGAGGAAAACTTCTCGGATTCATAGTATCCAGTGAAGGGATGATCATCGATCCCGAAACAACTCAAGCTATTGCCAAAATTCCTCCCCCCTCCTCCAAAAAATCCATGCAATGTTTTCTAGGTCAAATAAATTTTGTTAGAAGGTTTGTCCTAGTTTTTTCAGAAATGGTAAGGCCATTGCATACCTTAATCAGAAAGGATGTTCAATATCATTGGGGACTGCAGAAGAATCAAGCTTTTGACTCCATCAAAAAATCCATAGTGGAGGCTCCCTCCCTAATGAGCCCTGATTTTTCACAAGATTTCACTCTTTATACGTTCGCCTTTGATCGATCTTATGTCATTGTGTTGACCCAAACAAATGTTGAAAGAAATGAAATTTCTATTTCCTTTATGAACTCATCCTTCAAGGGAGCAAAGCTTAATTACCCGGTTGTAGATCAACATGCTTATGTTATTTTTAAAGAAGTAAAACATTTTCGATCATATCTACTGAAATCTAGAACTAAAGGCATTGTCCCTTACCCTACTGTCAAAAACTTGTTAGTACAAAAGGAATTGGGTGAAAAATGGGAAAATTGGATGACATCGTTACAAGATTATGACCTCAAGATTACCCATGTGCAAATTGTTAGAGGCCAAGGTCTATGTAAATTAGTGGTTGATTCAGTTGAAGAGCAGCAGAGTCAAATTAATGTTTTAACTGAAAATCAACATAGTTAAAGTCAAATCTTCCGTGCACAAGATGTTGCTAATTCTTGGTTTGATGAAATTAAGTTTTATCTAACAATGGTTCTACTCCTCGCCATATTGATCCGAAAAAGAGAAGAGCATTAAGACTAAAATCTGCACCTTTCCAAATAGTAAAGGACGTATTATTCCGTAAAAATTTTGATGACATCCTTATGCGTTGTCTGGAAAGAGATGAAGCAGATAAAGTGTTATATAAATTGCATACAGGAGAAGTTGGGGGAAACTTCGGTGGAGACACTACTTCTCAAAAAGTATTAAGAGCAGGGTACTATTGGCCCACGTTATTCAAAGATTCCCATACATTATGTCATAAATGCATAATCTGCCAAAAGGCTTCTGGACGAGTACAGAAGGAAACATTTTTGTTGCAACCTGTTTCGGTAGATTTTCCTTTTCAGTAATGGGGTCTTGACATCATTGGGCCTATCAACCCCACTTCCTCACAGTAGCATAAATACATCATTACAATGATGGACTATTTTACCATATGGTCTGAGGTTGCACCATTAAAAGTGGTAAACACCAGTCAGGTAATATCTTTCCTTAATTCAAACATCATTACTCGATTCAGTATTCCTGAATGTTCGGTCTTCGATAATGCTTCCTATTTTTCATCCCTCAATATGAGTGCCTTTTCTTTAGAAAAAGGGATAAAACTGAAATATTATGTCAACTATTACCCCCAAGGAAATGGTTTAGCAGAATCAACAAACAAAAACTTGATCAAAATCATCAAGAGGACAGTTTTCGAAAACCACAAAAACTAGCACAACGCACTTTTTAATGCAATCTCGGTTGGTAGGGTGACTCCAAAAACCATTGTTGGTAATTCCCCCTTATTTCTTGTCTACGGAAGAGAAGCAATTCTCCATCCTCATGTCCTGCTTCCCTCGCTGCAATTATCACAGAAAGCTTAGGAAGAGGATTGTCCTCCTCTTGAAAGTCGCATTAACACTTTGTTGAAATTAGAGGAAGTAAGAACATTGTTAAGCCCTAATATTGGCTCATTACCCCTTAATTGGGGCATATTAGATTAGTAATGTTATTTTATTTATGTCAGCTTTATTCCATTAGTTGTAATTATA